>JAJEJO010000320.1:2006465-2071697 GCA_020662805.1 Glaucomys volans
CAGCCTTTAAAATTCTATCTTTGTTTTGTATGTTAGGTATTTTCATTATAATGTGCCTTGGTGTGGATCTGTTGAAATTCTGTGCGTTTGGTGTCCTGTAGGCCTCTTGTAATTGATTTTCCATCTCATTCATCATATTTGGGAAATTTTCTGATATTATTTCATTGAACAGATTGTTCATACCCTTGGTTTGTATCTCTGTGCCTTCCTCAATCCCAATAACTCTTAAATTTGGTCTTTTCATGATGTCCCATATTTCTTGGAGGTTTCGTTCATGATTCCTAACCATCTTCTCTGTTTGTTCGACTTTGTTTTCAAGATTAAATATTTTGTCCTCATTGTCTGGGGTTCTGTCTTCCAAGTGATCTATTCTATTAATTATGCTTTCTATTGAGTTTTTAACTTGGTTGATTGTTTCCTTCATTTCCTTGTTTTCTTCAAGGATTTCTGTTTCTTTTTTCTCAGAACTTCTATCTCTTTATTGAAATGATTTTTTGCTTCCTGAAATTGTTCTATTAGCTGATTATTCATAGCCTGAATCTACTCTCTCGTCACTTCATTCTCTTCTCGGATCATTTTAATTTTGAACATTCTGAACTCCATTTCTGTCATTCCCTCTACCGTGCTGTCCTTAGGATCTCCTGAGGCACCATCCAGGTTTGTTTGGGACACTTTCTTCCCGTGTCTTCCCATGCTGCTCATATATCCTCCCCTCTAGTAGTGCAAATCAGAGGGATTGCAACTTCCCTATAAAGACCCAGGGCATCCCTGCAGATTTCCAGCAACTCACCAGATGTTTGAGAGGTGCTTGATCAAGTGGTGAACCAAGATAGCTGCTGTCTCACAACCTCCAGGTTGGGAATGATCAATGCTTCTGGGCAGAGGCAACCAGGAGATGCAGCGCCGTGTCCCTGGAGCTGCAGCACCGTGTCCCCGCGAAAGGGGTGGGCTTAGGTCGAGGGCTCAGAAGGCTCAAGATGGAGTCTCTCCGCCAGGGAAGCTGTAGAATGGCACCGACCAGGCCCAAATTCCCCGCTGGAGCCGGTAAGCAGCTCCACTCCTGGCCAAATCTCACCTGGAGCCGCAGCACCGTGTCCCCGCGTGAAGGGGTGGGCTTAGGTCCGAGGGCTCAGAGAGGTCAAGATGGAGTCTCTCCGCCAGGGAAGCTGTAGAATGGCGCCGACCGGGCCCAAATTCCCCGCTGGAGCCTGCAAGCAGCTCCGCTCCCAGCTAAATCTCACCTCTAGAAGTCATTCTTAATATTTGTTTTCCTCCCTCTACTTATTCAATTAAATAGGCATTCAGTTGTGATCCCCAAAACTTTATCTAAATGCTTCCTCATATTCTTCCTGCTGCTTCTAGTTCAAGACATGATCTCTCATCTCAATTACTACTAGTCTCCTTAAGATTGTCATACTTCTATATTTGCCACCAATAGTCCTCTCCACGTAGACTCCAGAGTGATTTTTCAAAAATGTACATCAAGTTAATGTCTCCGTTACTTGAGCACTCCAATGATTTCTTTTGCTAGAGGCTTAAAATTGAATCCTTATAAGAATTCATAAGACCTGCTTCCTATCACCTCAGTGCTTCCCCTTCCTTCACTATGTTCTGTTCTTCCTCTACTATGTTTTTCTAGTCTCAGCTTTTGCGTTTATTCTCCCTTCTCTGAACAGTCTGCCCCAATATTTATCATGTTAGCATCTTTTCATTATTCAGATCAATATCACCTCTTCAGAAAAACTATAACTCTATTTCTTTCCTTACATCTATTTCTGCCTTTAGCTTGTTCATCTTCCTGTCTTTCTGTCTTTCTGTCTACCTATCATCTATCTATTTGTCTTTTTGGTATCTGGAGCCTGCTGTTTCCATGATAATAGAAGCGATCTTGCCCTGATTCTGCAGCTATGCCATTTGAAATACGTAGTATGACTGATAAGCTGAACTTTCACAGATTTACTTTTAATCAATTTAAATTTAAGTAGCACTTTAATAAGCACTTTCTGTCTGGCAGATTTTGAGATAAGCAATAGCTTAAATTGTTACCTATCTATACTATAACCTATGAAAGGTTATTATTATCTCCACTTATAGATGAGGAAATTAAAGCTTAGAGAGGTTCAGTAATTTGGAATTCGAATGAAGTCTATTTTTTTTATTTATTTTTTTATTTGCTTATTGATTCATTGAGCACAAATGGAGTACAGCTATTGTTTCTCTGGTTGTACACAAAGTAGAGTCACACCATCTGTGCATTCATACATGTACACAGGGCAATGATGTCTGTCACACATTCTGTTATTATTCTTACCCCCCACAACCCGACCCCACCCCTCCCTTCTCTCTATGCTATCTATCCTTCCTCCATTCTTGCCACCCTTCCCCCCCTCCCCGCATTATGCATCATCATTCATTTATCAGAGAGACCATTCAGCCTTTGGACTTTGGGGATTGGCTCATCTCACTTAGCATAACAGTCTCCAACATCATCCATGAAGTCTATTTTAAAACTTCAGTTTTTACTCATCGCTCTGCATATTGCTTTTCTCTCTCCAGGGAAAATCTTGAAATTCCAGGAGTTTAGCTTAGAGGATTTTTTCCCCTCCTGCCATCAGTGTTAATATTCTGTAACTCCTTAACTTTGAACATAGTATTTTACACAGGTTCAACACAGATTTACATTTTTTTTTTTTCGGTGCTGGGGATTGAACCCAAGACCTTGTGCTTGCAAGGCAAGTACTCTACCAACTGAGCTATATCCCTAGCCCTAGGTTCAACAAACTACAACCTGCAGGCAAGTTCCATTTTGATTTTGTTTCTTGTTTGTGTAAATAAAGTTTTATTGAGACACAGCTATGCTCACCTATTTCCATGTTGTCTATGGCTACTTTCATGTGGCCACAGTGGCTCCATTGAGCAATTGTGATGAAGACCTTCTGGTTAGACAGCCTGAATCATTGCAATCTGGCCCTTTACAGGAAAAGTTTGTAAACACCCTTACAAAAGTTTATAATAGTTGATTCTCTATGTATAAATTTTTGCAATTTAAGGAAAACATATTTTAAAATCATTCATTTTATAGCAATCTTCAGTAAATTGATTAATTTTTTGCAATAAATTTTCCTATGTACTTTTTTATAATTTTAAAAACAATACATATTATTTTCAAATAATCTTAAAAGCAGCATATATGAGTGCCCACTCATATAGTCTTGATGGGAATCTCTAGGAATTAACAAAACACACACATGCAACACATGCTTGCTTTACAGGTTTCTAAGGAATATATCTATTTTTTAAATTCATTATTACTCTACCATGCAGAGGTAACTACTATTTCAGCCTGGTGTATTTCCTTTTAGACTTTTTTACTTTTACATTGAAGATCATTCCGTGTGTGTGTGCACGTGTTTGTGAGTTTCTATTTCTGTGCAACCATTTTGAAGGCATTCTCTGGATGAAAGGGGTGATTTCTTGAAAAAGAATTTAATCCTTATTTTCAAGAGGTTCAGCAAACCACAGCCACTTCACCTGATCCACAGCAACTTGCTATAGAATCATCACTGCTTTACCTCCTCCTAAAGATTCCCATCAAAAAAATATATGAAAAGAATCTAGGCATCAGCATCAGGGTATCCAGGAGTTCCAGTGAAAATAGAACCTGTGCTGCTTCTCTGTTTCTTTTGATCCTGAAATCATGGTGACCACGCAATGGTATCCATTGATGATTGATTGAGAAGCATGCAAAATAAAATGTTGCCTTCTATTGTTGGCAATGATTCTTGTGAGAGGAAGCTCTTTACCAAGAAATGCTATCACCTACAAACCTTCTACCAGAGAAGTGAGGGTCTGCTGTTTAATTCAGAGATGTTGGAGCCTCATGGTGAAAATAAAGGCTGGGGAGTGGGTTCAAACCCTTCCTCTGCTAATCACTGGCTGTGTGACCTCAGGCCGATTAACCAATTCGTACCTCAATGGTGCCTCAATTTCTTCATCTCTAAAATGGACTAATTATTAGTCTAAGTTCCAAAAACTACTGTGAAGATTCAATGAGATAAAACTTATAAAGTTGCTTTGAAGAGTACTGAACAGGTAGTAAATATATCTCGCTCAGCTATTCATTACTCAGATGAGATGTGGTTTCAGAGGAAAGGAGCAAATTAATTTTACTTTTGATCCCAATTTAAGTTGAAATGGAGTCACTTTTTGAAGAAAGTATTCATCCATCTACAGTTATGCTGGGTCAGCATGGTACATGGAATGCATTCATTTCAAAGTAAGCATTCAAATTCCAATATTATGCAATTGAAAAAAGCCATCGATATTATTTTTAGTATTTTCTTAATGACTTTATTTGAATTGGCTGTCCTTTTTAATCCCTGCAGAACCTTCAGAAAAACATCTCCTTTTAGCAAACTATGTACCACTCTCTCCTTCCTCCTACAGCTAATTTTCATTTTAATTGTGTCCTGTAGGACAGGACCACAGAGACGGCATGGCCGAGAGCCACCTTTCTGCCTTGCTGACAGTGTGAGAAATGAGAGCTTAAACCAGCTCCTCAATCTTTCTGAGTATCAGTTTTCTCAGTTCTGAAATGAGTACACTAAAAATTATTTTCTGAAGCTTACAGGAGTATTCTGAAGAACACATGAGATAATGTGAAAGCTAAGTACAGGATTATGCTATATATATATGTATTATATAATATGCATTTTACATATATAATATTATTACAATTTCCATCTTTCTACCTCCCCTAGATTTATAATTCTACAAGGTCCATGGATTTATCAATATAGTCTCATGGGTCTGTAATGGTCAGTGGGCAGCAGATTGCTTATTGCCCTGGTCAATAGTGGTACGGTTGCCCGTGAAACAGCTCTTCCAGTCCACTGGTGCCAAACTGACATTTGGAGAGGCAACAGGACACAACAGAGCAGCAAGAATGCAGCTCCCAGATGTAAACAACAGAAAAAGCATTTATGGAGAAAAATGATATTTTTCAAGAAATTCGAGAGACAACATCTGCAAAGATAAACAAATGTGCTTTCCCCACTTGGCTTAAGTTTATTGTGATAAACCCAAACTGAATTCTCCTAAATATTTAAATACCTCTATGGTGAAAGAGTGAGAGAGAGTGCACAGAACAAATTATTTCCCAGAAAAATGGCCTCCTTATTCCTGTCCTCTGTGCCTGTGCCCAGGCAACAGGATCTGCCAGCAAAGTAAACGAGGTTGATTCAATCAATAGAGCTGGTGGATGCCATGGGCTTAGGAGACTGAAATGTGATTCTCTTGCTCAGGATATAATTTCTTCCTGTCAAATTATAGCTTTTCGTGAACTTTGCAAGCTGTTATTAGAATTTTGTATCCCTCTTAAATATTCAAATGTCCTATTCACCTTCATTCAGTCCATGACTACATATGTATTGCAAGCATATCTGGTATAGGCAGAGACAGGTTCCAAAACCACATAGCACCCCTGCCCATGTGAGCCTACACCATGGCAGCTATGCAATTAATATTCTGCTTATTGAGTAGTAATATAATTAAAGCTAAAGAAAAAGAGGTGGAGGAGAGGATGGAAGGAAGAAAGGAAAGAGAGAAAGAGAATTTAAAATAAAAATAAGAGATCATAGCAGAAAAACATATTAGTAGATTTTACTGCCCCCTACAATAAGCTAATCATTATTCTTGGGAAAACTGATTTGACTTGATTTCTCTCAGCTACTAAACCAAAAAGAGACTATTTATGTAAAAGAGTCACATAGTTTCATGAACTCCCCACCACCAGGTACATGCATATTTTTCTGGCAAAGTTTCTCTGAAGATAAACTTAGGTGGGCCATTGTAATCCTTGTTTTATTACAGAAACATTGTTCAGATTGGCAAATGGGGTCTCATATTTTAAAAAATGGCAAAGGAATTCAGGTGCTGTGGCCATACCTGGAATCCCAGCACCTCTGAGGCCTGAGACTGGAGGATCACAAATTCAAGTCCAGCCTCAACAACTTAGTGAGGCCTTGTCTCAAAATAAAATATAAAAAGGATTGGGGATGTAACTCAGTGATAAAGTGCCCCTGGATTTAATCCCCAGTAACACACACACAAAGTGTTTGTATTAATCTAATGCAGTCAAGGTGGTCTTTGCTTGTTTGTTTGGACTTTTGAATAATTAGGGTTCAGCTACTTTTTAGGGTTATATTCTTTCATACAGAGACAAACCTGACAAATTTATGGATAGATGCCATATCCTCTAGACAGATTCTTTTAAGAAATCAGATTCACTTGCCAAATATATAATTTCCTCTTCTAATGTAATCAAGCTCTGTGCTGGTCCCAGCATGCAGTAGGTTTAAGAACATGAATGGGTGCTTTTGAAATCATAGGCTATGTATGGATTGATGAATGCTGAAAAAAAATCAAATCTATATAAAAAATCGAATGGGCAGTTTAGAATTTGAAGGCAATAAAACTCTCCCATTTAAAAAAGATAGCTTCAAATAAAATTTATGCATGCTCTGAGGATGTCAATGCTATAGAGTTAATCAAGTAAGTATTTTGACAAGTGCTGAAACTCACCAATTAGGAGGAATGCTAAATTATTTAGGTGGCAAAAAAGTATTTTCATTGGGAACCTTTATGATATTAAAACTTGATCAAGCAACTATACCAACTACACTTAAGGTCTTGGCTGGTGAAATCTTTAGAATTCATAATCCATAGACTTTATAGTTAATAATGGGAAGTTATACTTACTTGCCCAGTGATTGACAAAGATTATCTATTCTCAGTTGTTATGGAAAATATAGCTTCCTGCCCCTCTTTCCAGAAGCTTCTGATATAGAAATATGAGTTTTCACCATTCTGCTTATAAGGACAGTCAAATTTAGTCCTCTGTTTCCAAAATATTTACTGAGTATTCATTATATGTCAAGCACTATGCTAGGTGCTAAAGATGAAAAAGTTCCTGTTCCCAGGGGAATGTAAATTTAAACAATTTTCTGCAGAATATTCAGCACACCCAACATCAGCAGGGCTTGGGGCAGGAGGACAAATGGAAATCCATGTGCTGTTGTCTGAATATTTAAATGTTTTAAGTCAAGCTCACAATCTGTTAAGTAAAATATGTCTATTCTCCTGGCTTAACAAACGTGCTTTCATAACACCCTGGAAGAATAACATAATTGTAGAATTCTTGGAATCCAGTACTGGAACATGAGGGTAAGGAAAAATCACATCCTAGCACTCAGCTCCTGAAGGGAAATCCTTTCTCTTCCCACCTTCATTCCACATCAGCAGGTGCCTCACGTGGGTGCCCATCTCTGTTGGGCTCGTGCCTGCACACAGCCTCCCTGAGTTTAGCTCATAGGCATAAAGGTGATCATCCTTGGCTGTTCCATTTAGGAGAATAAACCCTGGAAGAGGCACACAGAGCTCTGGAAACAATCTCAAGACCACTGGGCAGTAAATTCTGGAATCCCAGGTCACTAACATGATCCATGAGGAGGTAAGCTTAGGCTCCAGGTGGCCATGTCACATTTGTTTTACCCTAGAGGCGAGCATAAGCAGAAGAGGACCAGAGAAGGGAAGAGGGGCCCTTTAAAACATGGGAGTAAGGTGAGCATAAGCAGAAGAGGACCAGAGAAGGGAAGAGGGGCCCTTTAAAACATGGGAGTAAGGTGGAGGTGAGGGTCAGAGCACCCCGTATCTAGGCCTCAGGTGGCCACTGCTATATGTAAATAGAAGCTACCTATCCCAGCAATGCCCTTCACATACTGTGTGGGCTACCTACCTGTGACTCGATCCACATCACCTCCATAATGACCTTCCACAAGAAGATAGAATAATAACTGGAACTTTCAGGAACATACAAAAAGACTCCCTCCCATCACCTACTTCTCAGACCCTCTCTTAACTCCTATGCAAATGCTGGGCTTCCACTCTTCTCAACCCAGCACCAATTCCCTAACAAGGACAGAGCTGCCTTTCAAAAGCCAAGAGAGTTACAGCTTCAATTCCCCCAGAACTAACATTTCTTCCCTAGATAACATTTAGTCTTCTTTTATTTATAAGTGTTCCCAATATTGAATATTTATGTACATAAATATTCCTAATGCTAAAGGACTTGTGTTTTCATATTTACCAACATAACATTAATATTTTAAGAGAGAATATGTCTTAGATATTGTCCAGGAAACCAAAGTTTAAGAGCCCTTTTTTAATCAATGTTTACCTCCCAAAGCCAAATGTGCCTGTTTCCCCACCCCTCTGTATGTTTTTAAATTTTCCTTCGATACCATAACTTAGGTCAACCAAGTTGTATAATAACATTCTCTGAGTGATTTGATTATCACTAACCACAATTTTACTTTAACACTTTTTGGGAGAATATTAAATAGTATACAAAAGTGGAAGCAGAGTATCTCCCAAAAAATTTGCACCACTGAAGGACTACTAACACTATTTTTCAGTATTATTTTTACATTTTTGTAAGGAATAACAGGAAGTTCTAGTCAGATAGAAAATTTAGGTCAATAAACCACAGCCTTTGCAGCTTAAGCAGTAAATAATCTTTTAAACTCATTTCATAATTGGTGTTAATTTGGGAATGATTCTACTTTCACATTAGGCTCAGGCTCCTTAATTCTATTCAGTATCTAGCTTTTGTTCTCAGGGTGCTCCATAAATCAGTCCTTTTGGATCATGAATTAGCAAGCCTCCAAAATAAAGTGACAGGTTAATTAAATTATGCAAGGAAAATGGTTTTCAATTCTATACCTCAACAGAGAGAAAAGGGATATTGAAAATTTATGATTACATCAAGCCTACTAGGTGTTCTTCTCTGCATTTTCTATCATTGCCTAATAATAACTCTAAGCCCAATGACAGAGCAATCACTCTAAACTTTTAAGGATACGAATATCATCAAATTTGACCTGGTTAAGTCACATAAGCTCCATCAATAAAAATTTTACTAGCAAAAAATTCCCAGTGAAAATACTAAGGTCAAGGAACATTTTCACATGGATACATCCCATTAAAGAGGCCATTTTCTTAATTTGCATCATATAATTCATCTTATGGGCAATCTTGTCAGGTGAGGACACCTGCTTGAGACACATTCTTTGGGAACAAACTATGTTTGGAAATAGTGATTTCTTACTATTTTCCTCTATTGTTTTGAGCGTTAAGAATATATTCTCTGTGAGAAGAACAAGAGCAGTCAATCATGGCAACAGGTGTAACATTCATGTTCCTCTTCTACATTTTAGTAGGCATCTGATTCATGAGAGTATTATTTGAAGACCAAGGAAAAATCCAGGATGTAACCATTGAAATATAGTAGTGCAAATAACTATATGTCTATAGTAGTAGACGAATAACCAATAATCCATGAGTCCCAGGTCCTAAGGAAATCATTTTAATGTCCAGTGAGAACCCATGTGCCTCATGTAGATTTAATGTACTTTGTCTTTTCCTGTCTTTCTCTTTTTATTTTACATCAGCAAGCGATTTATACTTATAATTACATGATGTCAGTAATAATAAATATCATGAGGTAGAGCAACCTTTTCTTGGTTTCCTTGCCATGGTACATTCCCATAAGAACCTGCCTTTCTTGGTTCCTCCTCGCCCTGAGCACACACATGCTGTCCCAATCCCTTTTGTTATAGGGAAAAAAGTTCAGCTTCAAGGCACATTTTCAGTCTCTGAAAGGACCATGGACAGAAAATGTTTTAAAGAAAAGCATTAGGGCTGGGGATGTAGCTCAGTTGGTAGAGTGCTTGTCTTGCATGCACAAGACCCTGGGTTCAATCCCCAGCACCACCAAAAAAAAATAAAAAAAAAAAAGAAAAAAGAAAAAAAAAAGAAGAAAAGCATTAATAAAGGTAGGATACGCAGCCTCATGGATAAGCAGATGATTGCCTTTCTAAGGAAATAATGGTTTCCTGGGAACTGATTTAGGACACTGTGCAAGAGCCAGGAGTCAGGGATCATGGTGACTCATTGGGCACCAGGCTCTTGTCTGTTTTATCATGATGCACCCATCACACAACGACACACTACTCAATGGAAGCTTGTGATATGTAGGAGTTGCTGTAGGTGGCACCTACAGCAATGTGGGAAGCCTATTATGAGGGACTCCTCCCTGCTGTGCTCTCCTCAGTTGGGGATGCAGGGCTATCCCTAATTAGGCAGGCGTCCAGGGACTTTACAAAGGAGAACAAGTGCATGGCCCAGGGCAACAGAAATGATGCAGAGTTGAGGTCTGTTTCCACTTATGATTTCTGAGCCATCAGTGGTCCATGGGAATCATTCCAATAACTCTTTGGCTACCTGAAAAGCATCTTTGCCGTTCCTTCTTCTCATCTCCCTTTTTGGTCCTGCTCCCAGAAGTAGGCTTTTTTTTTTTTTTTTTTTTTTTTTTGGTGTTTCCAATACTGTTTGCTAAGTCCTAAGAATGAAAAATACCTGAAGTTCTAAGTTGAGGAAAAAGTTCACTTCACAAAATAGTAATCATTTCTTCCATTTCTTAGTAAGTTCTTCATTTTGATTTGAAGTAGATCATTATTCAGACACCTATTTTTTAATTTTAAAAGATATTCTATTATAGTTACTTTATAATTACACACCAGTTTAAACTCCATAAAGCATCCAACCTATCCAATCACTCAAACAGTGATCTCATTTTTGGTATTTACTTCTATTTAAGGTGAAATTCCTTACTAATTAAAATAAATGAACATTTTTAATATCTTATTATCATTGCAACAGTTTATAGGTATATTGCTAATTAGAATTCCGTTAGCATGTGAGATGTTTCTAGGCTTGTCCTTGGAGTAATTAATTATGCCAAAATTTTAGAACAAATTCTCACCTGTAGTTGGTTCTAGTGTTCCATTGTAACTTTCTGTGAACTTGAAGAACCTTAAATAGTGTTCATCTCTCATCACAAAAAAAAACTCTTGTGTAAGCATAAATGACTTTGAGAAAAAGTAATAATTAAATAATGGAATTATTTCATATAAATGGGAAGAAATTCTTGTTCTGTGGATTATGTACTAATTCATTTTTAAAACTTAGAAAAAATTAGCCTAATTCTGGCACCTAGTAGAGTCACAATGTGGAATTAAATAGAATATTTAAATTTTTCTACGGTAGGAATATTTAAATATTCCTACCATAAGAATGGCTACATTTTAAAAAAATCTGATAGTTCTAAGTGTTGACAAGAATGTGGGGCAACTGGAACTTACATATACTGTTAGAGGAAGTATAAACTAATATAACATGGAAAAAGGGCAGAATTTACTAAAGCTGTATGATGAGCCAACAAGTCTACTCTTAGGCATGCCGCAGACACCTGAACATATACGCAACAAAATTCATAGTAGAATGAATCTGACTGACATTCATATGTGCGTGCATGGATGTGGATGTGACAAGGTGGGTTCTGGTATTGAGTGTGTCCACAGGACACTAATTAAAAAAAAAAAAAAAGCAAACTGTAAGTGGATGGAAGAGAGACCCATGGAGTAAATGGAGAAAGGGGAGTGGGGGGCAGGGGAGAAGTGCTGGGAACTGAATTGGAGTGGGTCATGTTCCATGTCAGGGTATATCCTGGTATTGTATATAACTAAAAAGAGCTTTTTTATTTTCAAGTCATAGTGTCAGGAAAAAGGTGTAAGTGCAACTGTGGAAGAAAAAGAGGTGAAGTGTAGTGAATGTTTGTCATATTTCTTGCTCAGACTCCAATCCTCTGTCCTGTTTCAGGAACTCCCTTATTGCAGATCTTAGCAGTGTGAAAGTTTCATCTCTTGCTCTGGAAGCTGAAGCAATCAGAACTGCTCTCTCCCTGACCTCTAAGACCTGACAAGGGAATGGTCTCTTGGCTCAGACCATTGGGTTCACCTGCCTAGGACTTTGAACCTGAGATTGATTGATTCTTTGATGTGAAGTAGTTGAGGAGTGAGGAGCTCTGTCAGGCTTAGGGTCAGCATGAGGGCAGCATTCTCAGGACCAGTGGGAGCTAAGAGAAGTGGGGACATGGTAGAATCCTGCCAGGCATTTGTTTCTGCATAGTTGTAAGTCGTAAGTTCCATTTTGTCCTCTGATTGTTTTCTAAGACTTTCTTCCTTTTTTTTTTTTTTTTTGTAACTACTTCTGCTAGCACATCTATACTCACTCAGTAATTCCCTATTTTGATCAAGCTAACCTAAGTCTGACTCTGAAGCTCACTGGTCTAGAATGATTTCAGCATGGAGCTAGCTAGTTATTCTCTCTGTTACAGAGATTAATTCCTCCCATATGGATGGATGATATATATGTATTAAAGGTCTATAAACTCATTCAGAAGTATCTCTTTGAGAATGAGTGTTTAGACCTTTATTAAATGCCTTCTGTTTTGTTGCATCATGCTTTTCCTCTAAAATCCTAAGTTCCTTGAAGATCAAAACCATCATTTTTGTCTTTTTTCCCTACAATCAACTAACAAAACATTTGAATATGCATTATTTCAGAAGCAAGAGGGACATCTTCTTGCCTTTGCAGTATAAGCATAAATGTCACTTTCTTCACATTTACAGCCTCTCCAATCCCAGCCAACTGTTTTTTCAGTACCCTCGTTTACTTTAGTGTAGCACTTATCACTATAGTAAATTGCATTACTTATAGATATGTCGATCTATTTGTCTCTATCCCCTCTTTAAGCTCAACAAGAGCAGCAATCTTCACTCTCTATCAGCCTAGACAAAAATGCTTAATCATTTCAATAAAATCCTACTCTCTAAGTCAGCTTTTTCACTGCTGTGACTAAAAGACCTGACCAGAACAACTGTAGAGGAGGAAAAGTTTATTTTTAGGGCTCATGGTTTCAGAGTTCTCAGTCCATAGATGGCTGGCTCCATTACTTAGGGCTCAAGTGGGGCAGAATATCAGGGCAGAAGGAAGCAGCTTGCATGATGATCAGGAAGCAGAGAGAGACTCCATTAGCCAGATACAAAATAGATACCCCAAAGCGACGCCCACAATGCCCACCTTGTCCAACCACACCTTACCTGCCTTCAGTTACCAGTTAATCCCTATCAGGGGATTAATTCACTGATTGGGTTAAGACTATCATCTCCCAATCATTTCTCCTCTGAACCTTCTTGCATTTTCTCACCTGTGAGCTTTTGGGGACACCTCGCATCCAAACCATAACACCTACCCACTTTTAATTTGGCTAAAATGACTAAACAGTGAGAGTCATAGGAAATGGTCACAACCATCAGCCACATCACTGGGTTAAAACCTCTCCATCTCTCTCTTCCCTTTCCCTCTCCTTTTCAATTCAAAGGAGCATAGCAAAGTCCTTTCTCCAATGTACAACATTTAGAAATCATCATTTGAAGGTTTTGTAGCTTCAGGATTCCATTCTTTTATTTCTTTTCAATGTGTCTCTTTCAAAATCCCTCTTCCCAGAAGGAATTGAATATAATTTTACCTAGTTTGATACATCATCATCTGAAGTCTGTCTTCATCTGATTAATTTTGTCACAAATTGAGAATTAGTGAAGTCCAAGTGTGTTTGTGAGTGTGTGTGTATGTGTGTGTGTGTGCGTGCGCACACAGGGTGAATTTTGAGGAACAAATGTTTCTTACTGCTCAGCCTCCCCAGTGCAGACCTTGCACTGAGGACTTGAGTCTAATCCTGGCTGCATTACTAGCAAGCAAACACATGTCCAGGAATCCTTGACTTGCACTTTCTTATTTATGAAACTAATGAAGTATATCCACTGCTCATGGGTCCAACTTGGCAAATACATAGTTGGAAGGTGACAGATGGGCTTTGTCTTTATTTAATTAAAGGTGGCTCACAATTTAAATTTTTACTGGGTTTAGTTCTTTGCAAACAAACTCACTCATTGTGAGATGTAGGTTTAGCTTCTTGTGTTCAAATATGCTACCTTGGGTGGCAACCTGATTGTAGTCAACAAATCTGACAGAAATGATAACAGGAGGATTAGCAAGAGCTTGAGAAAAATAGCATAAATCCAAAAAGATGGGGTTTCACCTGGGCTGATAAGCTGTCATCTCATGGAGCACAGAGTGCTGTCTTCCTTTAGGCAAAGAAAATCCGTGCCTGTGAGCTTGGTGTTAATTTAGCAACCAGAAAGAGGGAAACTGAAGAAAGATCTGTACTGAGTAGACTTTTAAAGCCTTACCAGAATAGAACAATGCTCAGACCTGCAAAAACACAGATCGTTAAAGAACTCCTTCGGAAGAACCGACAACCCAACATCACCCTGCCCAGGAGGGGCTTCCAGACCCAGCATCGTATCTCATTACATATCCCCACTTCCTTAACTGTTCATTTCAGTCACACACAAAACTCTTCACTTTGGACTTGGTTTGCTTATGGCATTTCTGGCAAGTTCCACCCTCTAACCCCTCAACACCTCCATTCCCATCCTCCACCACCACACCCACTTATGTACCCAGAAAAGGCAGAGAAACAAAAACCCTGTTTTGGGGCTGTAGACTAAAAACTGCACATCTGAGGAGAAACGGGAATGCTGTGAAAAGCATATGGAGGGTCACAATCTGCACTGTGTCTCATGGTGAATGTCCATGCTCAGCCTCTCACTGAGCGTCCCTCATTCTCCCTGGTTCTGCTGGAAGTTATCTCTTCCTAATTAAGTTTATGGCTAACCTTTTTCTGACTTACTTTAATTTTAAAATAATTTATGTGATGTGCATGGCTCTTCTAACTATGCCAACATCCTGGTGACTGGCCATCTCCTACAGAAGTAAAATGGGAGTGAGCAGGAGAAGAATGTTATCACTCCTCAGAGATATGAAGTGCTTCTGTGTGACAGAAAGAACAAATGCAAGTACAATCAAAAGATCTATGTGATTTTATAATCAGGAAATGAGACAGAAAGGGACACATTCAAGGACTTAGGTTTTAAAGAGGAAAGAGCAGAGTTACATCAGACCTAATCCAGCTTCAGAATGCAACTTCTCTGGAGAAGTGACTCTTTGGGGTTCTCTATCATTTTGGAGGATGCTGACAAGTCTTCCCATAAAGAGATAATACATAGGGAAACCCCCAGGCATGACCACATAATGGGAAGAACAGACAAGCAACCTTGTACAGCACCATCCAGAAGGTAGAACTGATAAGGAGCTGGTGCTCGATATGGCTGGAAAAGAGATGCAGATTTGGAGGGGACGAGATACAAATATGAGACCTACACAACTAAGGGACCTCCATGAGTTGATACAATGCAACAAATTAAAACTAAAGAAGGTTTAAAGTTAATATTTAATGATCTAGGTCCTAGATGTTGGGCATCAATAATCATATCTACAATGTACCACAACTATTTTAGGCCATATGCAACTGTTTTGTGAAATCTTCCCCTTCTCTTTCCATCTAAATCATCCTTGTTGTCTACTTTAACAGCATTTCACCTGCATGGAAATATGAGCAGTGATAAGTAGGATCTTTAATTATATTTTCTCAAAGAACCTTTCTTCATTCTATTCTTTTCTGATAGCGGTTGATCCCGAGAACCATGAGGAATCAGAGATTCATCTGTAATCCCAGGCTAACAAGTTAATCTACTACATTTCATGATGTTGGCAGAAACATGAAACTCCTGGGTCAGAGACAAAGGACTTCATCATTCATGGCACAACAAGCAGCAGGAAGATATGCACATTTGCAGCTCTCCTGGTCCTCAAGTCCTGTGGATGCAACCTGGATGGGTCAAATGAGGCTTGCACACTCAGAAGTGCAAATGCCTTACTGGAAAGGCATCCGGAGTTTAGGGAACTCAAACTCTTTATAAAGGACAGTCTCCAAGAGACATCATCTTTATTATACTGAACAGTGAGCACCTCAGCCTCTTACTCCAGAAGGAGACATCTCTGTCTTTCAAGTCTATGCACTATATAGACATCCTTGAAAAGATCATCCAGACTAAAAGACACTTCTGTCTCTACCTGAAAGATATGCAGAAACACAGAAGAACCCATGGAAAATTATCTCTCAAAAGATCAGTTGGCTCTGCTTCTCACTGCCTTCATCATGCCCCTGCCCCATCACTTTTTCCACAGTAAGCTCCCAGTGCATCCCAAGCCCAGGCCTGATCACCTTGCACCATTACCTGCTTGCTTACCTATGTGCCCGTCCAATATGCCTATAGGCTTCTAACAGGGTGGGATTAATTATCATCTTCTATGAGATTCTATTATTCATCTTAGCATCACTAGTTCAGCAACATTCTTGACTCTCAGGGGAGCTCAATAAATGTTTGTTGAAATAATGAATGAGTCAACATCTAGACAGTTCTTTGGAGGCACCATTGTATCCCATATATCTTCCTATCAAAAACTATAGCTCTCAAAAGAGTTTCATACCTTATTAGCAAGTTATGTTTCAGACATGAGGTGTCCCCAAAAGCTCATGCGTGAGACAATGAAAAGATTTTCAAGGTGAAATGATTAGATTATGAGATTTGTAACCTATTCAGTGAATTAATCTATTTAATTAACTGGTCAGGTAGGGTGTGGCTGGAGAAAGTAGGTGAATAGGGGTGTTACTTTGGGGGTTATATTTTGTCTCTGGTGAGAGCTCTTTCTCTGTTTCCTGGTTGCCATGTCTGAGCTACTTTCCTCTGTCATATCCTTCTGCTACCATATGCTTTCTCACCTTGGGCTCAGAGCTATGGAGTCAATCAACCATGAACTGAACCTCTGAAACGACCAGCCAAAATAACCTCCCCAACCCCCAGGTTGTTCTTGTCAGGTATTTGGGACACAGTGTTGAAAAATTTGCCTAAAATAAATCATAATAAAATTAAGTAATCAGTAACAAATTTCCCTAGCAAACTAACAAAGTCCTACTCTTTAGACCATGAATCTCAAACTGAGATAAAATGAAATAAGCTTCCAAAATCACAATTGCATTTCACAGCAACAACAATTTGCAAAACAGAATATCTTAAATATTGGGATTTTTCATCATTTTAATCAAGCATCTTTCCTATATGTTCTAATACTTTTTACCAGAGATAATTTTCCAGGTGTCTCCAGTTTTGTATTTTCTTTTATCACATTTTTCACATAAAACTCATGGGAATAGTCTTTATCTTTGCAATACAATATGTTCACACCAATTTGTCTTGAAACACAGTCTTTTATTTTCCCACTTTGCATAGAGAAATGACTATATGAATTATTTTATTTGCCTTTTAACTCTGCTGTAAGAAAAACAGCAGTGTGCGACAGTTGCCAGCAAAGACTCTTGGCCTCTATATTTGGGATTTCATGCAGAGGGGTGGGGACTGCAGGAAGCTCATAACCTCTGCCAGGCACAGATGCTTCTTGCTGTAGCCTACAGCTATAAAGGCTTGTCAGCCCAGTGCTGTGGAACCTCCCGACACTATCAAGAGTATTTAAAATCTGGATTTCCATGTGGAAACTCCTAATTTTTATTTGTTGAGCATTTATTTAAGGAAAAATCAAATATGTCGTATAGGCTTCTGAGACAAATCCTATCCCTGGACTTGGCCTAGTTTCATCCTTGATTTTCTACCACTGAAACTATCTGGAACAGGGAAAAAAACAAGATATTTGATAGAAATTGAAGGTGGAACTGGGTATATTAAAAAAGAGGATGACACATCTCCACTGCATGTGAATGATATTGAAAAACATTTTATGATGAATAGGATATATGAAGAACATTCAGCAATTAGACCCAGATCCTGCCCTCAAAAATCTTTCTGTCTATGAGCAATGTGTCATAACAAAAAAAGCCATGGGTATACTTGAGGGTCATTTATTGAGTATTTTGAAGACATGAGTCATTGATGTGCCTTTCTAAAAGCACCTCCTGCTTAAGACTTTCCAAGTATTTCAGAGAAAATTTTATGACAAAGACTTGGCCTAGTTCCATCCTACACAGAACAGGTACTTGTGCAAAGGCACCCTGCATAATGCATGTGTACCAGGGTCAAAATACCCACAGAAGCAGGAAACCCTGGCACTGTAGGGAAAGATTCCCTGGGAGAAGTTAGAGGAAACCAAGGTTAGGGAAAAGCTTGCTCTGCATTAGGGTGGAAGGAGTCTGCTGCCGACTACAGGTGGGACATTTCATGCTGCTTCCTGGAACAACTTTCCAGCTCCACCCACCAAGTTCACACAGAGACCCTCAACACCTCTGTGTGTAGTCTAGTGTTTAAGAAATCAACCTTCAAAATCAACAAATCTGGTTCAAAGTCTGGTTTTTCTGGCCTAAGCTGAATGACTTTGGTCAAATGGCTTCACCTCCCTAAACTTCAGTGTCCTTAAAATGGAAGTAAGAATAATCACGTGTGCCACATGAAATTTTGCAAGGGTACAAAAATGACTAAAACTCCTGGAGTAGGATTTGAGAAATGGGGATAAGTGGGCAGAAAGTGGACTGCAATGAGGTGGACCACAGTCTGCAGAACAGGGGTGGAAGGAAGATGGAGGGGAAGCTGGAGTCCAGTGTCTACTGCGGCACCTGATGGGGAAGCCAGGAGGAGAGGGCCCAGCCCAGTGGAGGAGGAAAGCAGGCAAAAGAATCTGGTGGAATGTTGGCTCCTGCAGGAGCCTGGAGTCATTCCCTAGACTCTGGTGGTAAAGAAGACACTTGCGTAAATTTGCACTTTCACTTTTTCATAAAATTGGGAGAGATCCTCTAGAAATATCTAGAAAAATTATAGCCTGAAATTATTTATTAATCTAGATTCCGATATTCTGATATGTATCCCTAATTTCTTGGAGACAGGACAGATAACGATAGCTTTTAGTCTGCCTAGGCTTCCTGGGGGTGGTTATGGTCTAAGGGGCTTCAGAAAGCCAACTCCTGGATTGAAGTCAAGAGAGTCTTCATTTCTTACCCTTGCTTGGCAACCAATTCCTTTGATTATGACAATTGATCACTCGTTGCTTCATGTTTGTCATGTGGAAAGTGGGAATTAATTTTGTTTCTCTTCCATGAAAATGATGCAAAGGTTAAGGTGATACACAAAGCATTTAGCATCTGGAATAAAATGTGCGTGCGATAGAAATTCTAAATTGCATATATTAAGAGTGTATGATTGATTTTATAGAGGATAAAAGGAAAAGCTTTTTTTTCTAAATGGTTGTTGTCTGCATTGCTCTCAAAAAGAAAACAATAACTTGTCATTTTGATAATGTTTGAGAAAATTGGAAAAGAGAATTAGACTGGATCTTTTTCTAAAACTCCTCATTGCTGTGGATATTGGACAGCTGAGAAACAAAGATCTCATTACATTAATGTTAATGGTGGGAAATGAACCATTTCACTTAGATTTTCAAAAGCTATTAATAGATTGTTCATTTTTTTAAGCCTCTCAAAACCGTGTTTCATTACATCCCTATGGTAACTGTATTTCTTGGTCCAAAAGATTAAAAGAAGCAGCATCAAGTTACTTATGAATGATATTAATAATTCATTATGAATATATATGTGTGTGTGTATATGTATATGTATGCACACACACATATATATAAAATATATATATTTCCTTCAGGAAAAGAGCATGAAATCTAGAATATAAAATCTTAAACAGAGTAAATGCTTTACACTGTTTCTACCCTTGAGGGGTGAAGCAGGAAGAATCAGAATCTGAACCCCAGATAAGGATCAAAGGGAGAATACACTTTTAATATGTATAAACTCTGAATTTATTATTAATGTAGTTACATAGCTTTTATTATTAAATTATAAGATGTTTTGATCATTTTTAAACCATGTTAAATTATCCCATTATTTTAGCAAATATAATTTTTTCAGATGTGGACTTTATGGACTGAATGCTTATAATTCATTCCCTCTAAAATTAACTACATAAAAACTGAATCATGTTATATTTATGTTATTGTAAGAAAATACCTGAGGTAGTCAACTTAAAGAGGAAAAGGTCCTTTTGGCTCACAGATTTGGAGGTTCCTGTCCATGATCAATTGGTCTCATTACTTTCAGGTCTGTGATGAAGTCACACATCATGGCAGGCATGTGTGGCTGAGGAAGCTGCTCACCTCATGGCAACCTGGAAGAGAAAAGAGAGAATGAGTAGGAGCCAGGTCTCAACATCCCCTTCAAGGTCATGCTCCCATATGGCCAAAAACCTCCAGCTGAGCCCTACCTCTCAAAGCTTCACCATCTCCCAAAGGCATCATGGCTAGTGACCAAGCCTTTAATACATAGGCTGTTGGGGGACACTTGTCCAAAGAAACTTGGATATAATAAACTTAGTGTTACCCTTTGGGTTCTCAAGGAAAGAGAGAGAGAGAGAGAGAGAGAGAAATATTACTGGAGATTTCTTCTCTGGCTTTCTCTGACAAAAGAAAAACAAACAAACAAAAAACCATATATATACATATATATATATATGTATATATATATGGTTGAATTGAGGGAGGGCTGGAAACATGAACCTCAGAAACATTAGGAAAGTCTGGGTTGTTCTGAGGCACAGGTATCACTGTGATTCAGAACTCTGAGGTTTCCTAAGTAGGATGAGTTAAAAGAAATTTGTGCTAAAGTAATAATCACATTAAAACTGTAGAACAGTAAAGATACGAAGAAGAATTTAAAAAGCAATCAGGGTGAAAACTGATTAATCTATGAAGGATGTGACAACAGATTTCCTGACAGAAATGAAGGGACTGGAAGACAATGGAATCATCTTTTTTCTTTGATCAACCTGCTGCCATCGTGAAGGGCACTCTGCTGTCTCAAGACATAGATTCTATCACACTGACTAAACCTTATTAAATCTCCCAGTAAGACTTGTGCACCAGCTTTGGGCAAGAAATTCAGATCAGTAAGGGTTAATTCTGAATTTTTCTGAGAAATATCTTCTGTGGGAAGTCAACTGAAATTTATACCTCCTCTGTGTAGGTTACTCAAAAAATTATTGGTGACTTCTCTTGGAATTTCTTCTAAGAACCACTACTTCGGTGCTATAGGTAGCCAGAGCCAGTGATGGAGACTCTTCTTTGATATCAGCACTCCCAAATGTCCTTCAAGTATCCTGACAAAGTCTTTCCCAAGGCTTCTAATGGTTACATAAACCATACTGTCTCTAATTGAAATACCTAGGAAGTCTTTAAATTTCTCTAATTAAACCATGATTGAAACATCCCCTTTTTAAAAAAGGGATTTTGAAATTGTATCAAAATGTCAAAATGCCAGGAGTGCTGGCATCAGCCTTTGGCCTGAGCTACACCAGAGGCTGAGGCAGGAGGATCTCTTGAGCTCAAGAGTTCAAGACCAGTCCTGGCATCGTAGCAGGACCCTACAGCAACAACAACAAAAAGAAACATGTCTGTCAAGTTGTATCAAAATGAAAACTCAGCAGGGTGCCAGTAATAACAGAAGCACATAAGACAAAGTGATTCCAAAATATAGAAAATGAAAGACAGTTACAGAAGAATATTAATAGCAGAGCCAAGAAGGAGCAAATCGCACAGATACATATTGATATTAATATTTGAGTTCAAAATAAAGACCTAACAATTTTGAATATATAGGTACTAGGTAACATAACAGCAAGATACATAAATCAAAATTTCAGGAAATATAAAGAGAAATAAATAGGAGTGAGTTAGTTGCAGCAGACTTTAATTTGGTCTCAGTCTATGATTAATCAAGTGGAAAAATAATAAGCATAAAGGTTCCAATAATATATTTAATCAGTTCTATCGGATTGATACTGAAATTTAAACTCATAAAATTGAAAATATACATACATTCTCATTAAGTGACCCTGAAAATTTTAACTATGTATTAGACAGCAAGAGGCATCTTATTAACTATAAAAAGAACTAACAGATACTACTCTCTGTTCACCATAACTTAAAACTAACATTTAATAACAAAGCTAAGAAACAAAAATACTGTTCATTTGAAAGTGAGGGGAAAGAAAAAGAACTCTTCAGCAAACCTTGCATCAGAGAGGAAGAACCAATCAAAAGTAAGGGATCTTACGTCCTATGTTAACAGTTAAGGAAATGCTCAGAGGAAAACTAATAATTTTAAATACTTGCCTGAATAAAAAATAAAAATGAAATAAAACAAAACAGGAATTTAAATTAAAAGTATATGTAAACTGTTTCAAAAGAAATAAGGAAAATAATGACAAAAGCAGGAACTAATTAGAAAAGAGAAAAATTAATATATAAATTAAAAATCTAATCTTTGAAAGAACTGATAATCCACAGATTAACCTACTTAATAAAAGAGGAGAGATAGACAAAGCACAAACAAAACAGCAAAGTACAGGAAAAGAAGAATCAAAGAAACAGAGGCTATTGAAACTAATAAAGACTTCTTTGCACAATTTTTGTAAATCTTTTTTGAGAACCAGAATGTAGAGGTGATTTTTTGTAAATATACTCTACTAATACAGAATGAAAAGGTGGAAACTAAACAGACCAATTTACAGAGAATTAATAGGAAATTAAGAAAATTAAAATTACTTGACAGAAAAAGAACCTACCACAAATGATTTTACAGAAAAAGTTTAATAAATGTATAGAGTTGATTTTCTTTTTCTCTTTTTTCTTTCTTTCTTTCTTTCTTTCTTTCTTTCTTTCTTTCTTTCTTTCTTCTTTTTTTCTTTCTTTCTTTTTTTCTTTCTTTCTTCCTTTTTTTTTTTTGTTTTGGTGCTGAGAATTAAACCAAGGGCCTCTGGGCAAGCCATGCCTCCAGTTTACTGTGTTTTTATTTGTTCTAAATACATTACAGAGGAGAAAACTTTTCAATGCTTTTGATAATGTAATTACAATGTTGAATTCAGAACCTAAAATGTCTATAATTAAAAGAAAAATGTATGACATAAAAATTCTAAATAAAATATTTTTAAACATCTTGCAGGATGATAAGAGAATATGCCTGGTGGGTTGATTTTGTAAGGCAAGGATAATCCAACATCAATAATCTATTACTGTGAATTAACCCTATCACTGGGCCTCAGGAAAAAACCTCTGTGATTACTTCTGTAGACACTGAGATGCAATTTGAAAAATTTCTTCAATTCTTGATGAAGAAAGTCAATTAAAGAATAGATGAATGTTTTCCTTTACATAATAAAATCTCTCTCTCTCTCATACCAAGTTATCATAATCCTAAATTTGAAAACATAAGGACCACTGGAGTCAGAAAAAATAAGTAAGTTACTTTCACCAGTATTATTTAGCATTCTATTGATGCTACTGGCCAATGCAATCAAACAAAAGAAATTAAGGACAGATACTGGAGGGGGGCGGTAAACATCATTTTATCATGCATGGATGATATTGCTTTAGTGGAAAATCATAAGAAATCCCCTTGGGAAAATTCCTGCAAATAGTAAGAAAATTCAGTGAACGAGCTTGGTACAGAATAATATATATAAAATCAATAGTTTTCATATAACAAGCAAAACCAATTTGAAAAAGACTGTGGGAAAAATATTCCATTTAGAGTAGCAATCAGAAAGGTAAATTCCCATAAATAAACTTCGCAAGAAATATGTAATTCCTAATGTGAGTCAGACTCACCCACACTCCTGAGAGACATAATGATGTTTTCAACAAAAGGAATAGCTGTTGTCCGATCTAGCATAACTCAGCATCATAACTACATCCTTTCTCCCAAAATTATAAATGTAGTAAATCTTAAAATATGCAAATGGATGGATGGGGTATTGGCTTCAGAAATAGGTAAGTTGAACTTAACTTTTATGTGAAAAAAGGTTTACATTTATATACCAGAAAAATTATGGACCTCGAAACTGATTACTGAAAGGAACGTAGAACTACCTTATGCTAAAATATACAATAATGCCTCAATAATTAAACAATATGGTCTTTCTGTAAGAACCAGACAGATTAATGGTGTAGAATTTAAAGGCCAGAAGTAAACCTAAAAACATGGGAATTTATTATGTGATAAAACTGATTATTTCTTTTTTGTTTTACTTTTTTCTTTTCTTCCCATTTTTATTGATACATTTTAGTTGTGCATAATCATGAGATTCATTGTTACATATTTATATGTGTACACAATATAATGATCTAATTTGACTAATATCATTCTTGATATTTCCCCTTTCTCTCCCCTCCTCCCTCTCTCTAGTTCCTTTCTTTCTACTTAAAACTGATATTTCAAAATAGTGTGCAGATTATGGATAACTGACTAATTAAGTTGAAATAACTGTGTACCTAAAAATTATATAATGAAGTTGGACCCAAACCTCATACTGTCCACTGGAAAATAATTCAAATAGACCAAAGATTTATGTATAAAAAGAAAAGTGAAATCACAAGGTACTAGGGAAAAACAGAATTCCTTTATAAACTTAAATGGGTTATGATGAAAAATCTATAAACTATAAGAGCAATATATTTTTACAAAATTATGAAAGTGACAAAAATAGCTACATGGAAAAAAGAGAACACACATGCAAAGTGAAAATAAATGACAAAGTGGAAAAGATTTTGCAATTCAGAGACAAAGGACTCATTTAACACATAAGCTCCTTGTAATGGACAATAAAAAGACCCACATTGCAACAGAAAAATAGGCAAAGATAAGAACAATTAAAAGGAACAATTGATGATTCTAAAATGTATTAAAATATTCCTAATGTTGGTCATAACAAGAGAAATGGAATTTCAAACTAAAGTTTTGCCTATCATATTGCCAAATCTCTAAAAGTTTGATTTCGAGTCTATGTAAACATTTTCATGGATTGCTTTAGTTTCAATGAGTCCTATCTTTTAGAGGGCCATTGGGTAATATGTTTTAAAATTACAAATACTTCAACACTTTGAGCCAGAAATTGCACTTCTGGGAATCTGTCACAAGACAAGAAGTTTGCGTGTGGTTTGAAGGTTTCTGTGTAAAAAATACAGAAAATTAAGAACTTGTATTTGTGAAAGTTTTGCCTAAAATAGTTCTTTTAGGATATATGAAAAGTGATAATAAATTATGCAATTATTGGTTCATTCATTTTATAAGAAACATGCCTAAGAATTAAGAACAAGGAAAGCCAGAATCTACAAAGAAATTATATATATATACATATATGTATGTATATATATATATATATATACATGCACACACACAAAGAAATTACTGACATATGTAAATATGTACAAATATAAACACAATATATGTATCAATAATTTCCTTGTGTTTATATTTATACTTATTTATATATGTATTTATAAAATCTATATTTGAATATATATATGGGTGTGTGTGTGTGTGTGTGTGTGTTCATAAGGCAATAACTAACCATAACCAAAGAGACTTTGGATAACAAAGTAAATAGTAAGACAGAAAAATGTCATTAGGATGCCATTAGAGATGGAGAGAATCACCTCATCAAGGTAAAAGTTTCAACTCATCAAAATCATATAAATATTCTAAACTTATACACAATGAACTATCTTTAAAATACATAATGAGAGATTTGAAGAAATTTACCAACATAATGGGAGATGTGAACATAACCCCTCAATTAATAGTAGATAAAATTATAAAAATATGATTTAAAGGGTATATTTAACTTTGAATTGTGCAGTTCAGCATCTAATTGAGAATATTCTACTGTCTTTCTAATTAAAAAAAATACTTTTTCTGTCTTTCTTTTTTTCTTTTTCAATACTGGTGAATGAACCCAAGCTGAGCTACATCTCCAGCCCTTTTTATTTTTTGTTTTGAAAGAGGATCTTTCCAAGTTGCTGAGGCTGGCCTCCAACTTGCCATTCTCCTGCCTCAGTCTCCAGAGTCATGTTTACCATCATGCCCAGCTCATGGAAAACTTAAAATTAATGCTCATGTTTACCAACATGCCCAGCTTATGGAAAACTTAAACTTAATGAATGAAAGATCTATTATTCCACTACATAGTTCCTCAGCAATTTTAAAGAGATTTCTTTTAGAATATGAATCACTTACTATGATTCAATTAAATTAGAAATTAAAGCAAAAAGAAACAAAATTTCTATATGTATGTAAATTTAAAACAATTTTATTTTATTTATTTATTTATTTATTTATTTATTTTTATTTACTTATTGATTCATTGAACACAAATGGAGTAACAGCTATTGTTTCACTGGTTGTACACAAAGTAGAGTCACACCATCTGTGCGTTCATGCATGTACACAGGGCAATGGTATCTGTCACACACTCTGTTATTAATTTTACCCCCCACCCGCCCCCCACCCCTCCCTTCCCTCTATACTAGCTATCTTTCCTCCATTCTTGCCACCTTTCCCCCCCGCATTATGCATCATCATTCATTTATCAGAGAGACCATTCGGCTTTTGGATTTTTGGGATTGGCTGATCTCACTTAGCATAACAGTTTCCAACATCATCCATTTACCTACAAATGTCATAATTTTATTCTTCTTTATGGCTGAGTAATATTCCATTGTGTATATATACCACAGTTTCTTTATCCATTCATCTACTGAAGGGCATCTAGGTTGATTCCATAATCTAGCTATTGTGAATTGAGCAGTTATGAACATTGATGTGGCTGCATCACTGAGGCAATCTGATTTTAAGTCCTTTGGGTATAAGCCAAGGAGTGGGATAGCAGGGTCAAATGGTGGATCCATTCCAAGTTTTCTAAGGAATCTCCACACTGCTTTCCAGAGTGGCTGCACCAACTTGCACTCCCACCAGCAATGTATGAGTGTACCCTTTTCCCCACATCCTCGCCAACACCTGTTGTTGCCTGTGTTCTTGATAAAAGTAAAACAATTTTAAATACTAAAGGACATTGAAAACTTAAAATAGAAAATTCTTAGAATTGACTGGTCTTGTTGGTTAATTTTTTCTTCAAATGTGACACCTTTTTTGGTTTGTTTTTTGTTTTTTTGCATTGTCGGGAATTGAACCCAAGGACTCACACATGCTAGACAAGTGCTCTACCACTGAGATAGAAGCCCCAGCCTTGTCATTTAATTTCTAATGCAATGACGAATTTTTTTCAAGTAAATAGAAACACCAGGATTTCTACTTAACATCTATGAAAAATATAATCTTAAACATTCTTTTTTTCTGAAATTTGTATTGGTGCATTATAGTTCTGTATAATGATGGTATTTGTTGTTACATATTCACACATGCACCAATTAAACAATATATTTGGCCAATATCACTTCCTAGCACTTTCCCCCCAAATCTTAAATATTCTAAAATGAAATTGTAGATCAATGTTCTATGCAACTTAGGAAATCAAAAACATCTAAATGTTTTAGTGATAGTGAAATTTATTTTACAAAGTAGCCAAGTAGTGAAAGTCAAGTTTATAGAATCTTAGTACCACATGGGGATTTTAGAGATCAAATTTAACTCTGTTTTACAGATAAGGAAAATTAAAGCTGAGAGGAGGTGTCTTTTCCAATCTTCCACAGCAATTTGATGTCAAAGCTAGAATTCCAACCAAGATCTCCTGATAACTGCATGTCAGGCTCAGGCAGACAGACACAGGCTCAGGTCCTGTCTCTGTAATTCACCTAGCAGAGCAGAGCCTTGGTTTTCATATAAAAGAAAAACGTGGTAGAGGGCAGAGGCTATAGGTTACACAATTTGTAACATTACATAAACTGTTACATGTGAGTAAAGAATACTTGTTGTTTACAAGATAATAACCTTTCCATGAAACAGCACAATCTGAGAAACTTGCTTCCATATTTTAAACATAAAACAATGCTGTGCTCATCTATTTTTTAAAGGGATTCATGTATTAGTTATAATTTTTAAAAATGCTTCTTTTCAGATATGCTAGCAAAAGCATAGTTTCTATTGGTAGGTGAGAATGAAGCACTAAACAAATATTCTAGGACAGTGATGTATAGAGTATTAGACATGATCATCATTTGACATTAAGGGTTTCTTTTATCCCAATGGTCTCCATTTCTAATATTTCACTTGCATCAACACCATTATGTAGAAGTCACCCAAGAGCACTGGGCACAGGTGAGAGGCAGGACTTTTAAGAAGGTCCAGCTTTGCCAGCATCCTAGTTTCTCAGTTTGTTTCCAAAACCCAAGGGATTTAGTTAGGGGAACTCTTCCAGAGAAGAGCCAGCCCTGTAAGGCTCCCTCAGGGTTGCAACTGAAGGATAACTTCTGTCTTATTCTGAGAAAGAAAAACCCAAATTGGCAGGCAAGACCTCATACACTTCTTAAATCAATTCCATGAAAATATCTCTGCACCTCATGCTCTGCCTCTGGACTTTGAGTTTGCATGAAGATTGCCACAGGGATTTCTTAAAAAAATGCCGAGGCCTTGGGTCTACCCTGACTAACTGACCTCGTATACCAGGTGAGAGATGCAGACCTCCATATTTTAAAAGGTCAAACTAGACTCAAATAGGTACCAAAGATTAAGAGCAAAGCTGTAGCTTTTCCTCTTTCTAAACCACAGCTCCGATGATGTCATTTTCTTGTTCAAAAAACTTTCAATGTCTCCCTATTGACCCTGGAATTAGGTACTAACTTCCTATCTTGTCATTTGCCTTCTACAATATTCTCTAAAAATCTGTTTCCCTGACCCATAACTTAAAGTCATGTGATAAATGTCCAAAGCTACAAACTGAACATGCTGTATTGTACCCAAATGCCTACCTGTGGATATGCTGCACAGCATCACCTGGGAGTTGATAAAATGACAGATTCCTGCCACCGCTACTCTTTTTAACTCAATAGAGAAATCTGCATTCTTAATAAACAACTTATTCTGAATAAGATATTTCTGTGCTCCAAACACTTCTATTGATTGCTGTCTTCTCCCATGGGGTATCCTGTCCACCCATCAGACTCATGGTGGCCCACCAGGCTGGGCTCAGATTCATATCTTCCCTTCAGTGTTCACTATCCCTCCTTCTCAGGAAGCTCCTTTTACACAAGACTCCCAGAGTTCACATGTTTTTGTCTTCTATTTCATGTCTTTTGTGCTCTCTCTGCTAATAATACCTGTGGACAGAATCTGTGTTTTCTCCTCTTTGTATTCTTCATAGTATCTTCTTTAAGGTAAGGCATCAATAAACATCCTTGGAATTGAAATCAGTACAAAAATGGAACATGTCTGGGCCCAGGAGAATGTGACAGAGCTGCACTGGTGGGTGAGACGGGGGGGGGCCAGGGGTGTCAGACTCTCAGAGGTGGAAGAGGGCAGGGAATTGGCAGGGCTAGGGTTTCTCTCAAAACTTTAGATGAGTCTTCCAGGAAACCAGGAAATGTACACAGGATATAATGGAAGAGAAAATAATGTTATGTATGAGGTCTGCATGAAAAGAAAGAAATGGACCAAATCTCAACAGTGGTTATCTCTGGAACTATGGCTGCTTTTACTGATTTTTTTTTTTTTTTTTTTAGCTATGATAGACACACACACACACACACACACACACGCACAGAGAGAGAGAGAGAGAGAGAGAGAGAGAGAGTGAGTTTTCCATTAATGGGTGGCATTTTAATTTTTAAATGATATAAAATGAGTTTTTAAAAAAATATTAATCATTGGATATAGTTCAACTTTACCACAAAGTTACTGTTTTAATTAAAAAGAAAGACTTAAGTCAGCACATGTCAGTTCAGTTAACAAACATTTACTGGTAATGTCAGCTGGCAGAATCTTTGGGAGACTTGAGAATACCAAGATGGAAAACACGTGGTCCCTGTTCTCCTGGAACCAACAGGCTGGTGGGGATGGACACTTGAGCAGGGCAAGTTCATAACATGTGATAAATATAGTGACAGAAAAATGTACTGGGTGATAGGGAGCACCTGGCCATGCCATCCAACCCTGTCCCCACTGGAGGAGGCTTCCTGCATGCAGCAGGAGCTAAGGGGTAGGAAGGGCAAATAGAGTTTCATCAGCTGTAGGGAGGGAAAATATTTCTCTCTACCCATCCAGGTTCATGGATGAGGTACCCTCAACAAAAGACAGATTAACAAGAGAGAAATGCATACAAAATGATTTAATAGATGTTTTTCATGACCCGGGAACCTTCAAAAGGAGATGAAAGCCCCAAGAAATGGGCATGGTTAACCTGGGTGTTTTTATACTAGACTTGATACAGTGTGGACAATTATGGAGACACCTGATAGGGTGAAGGAGAATGACCTAATGGCAACAAACAAGTAAATTGGACAAGGACTATTTTTTTTTAATAATAACATATTTTTTAATGTTCTATTTGAGCAATGCTCAAGGTTTTATTTCATGGAGAGAAAATCAAAATTAAAAGTCTACGAAGTATAAAGTAAGAAGTAACAAATTAATAGCCAGTCAATATATAACTTCATGCAAATTCTTCTCGGTGTTCCCTCATCTTCAAGGTAAAGATGTTCCTTTCTTGTGGGAATAGACTGGGTAACTCTCTCATGAGAATGTTATGATCTGCTTCAGGAGGAAGGTCAGAGAGATCTTATGCCTTTGAAGTTTTGGTTTTTTTTTTTTCAAATTCCCTCAGCTTACAATATTTTGGGGCAGTGTGTCCTGAACCCCATCACAGTCCTTGAAGTAAAGGGGTAGGAGTTCCTGGTAAAGGAAACAGCATAACTGCCTCTCAGGTGACTCTTTTAAGTTCTGTTGGAAACTACTATTTTAGGTTCTCTGTCATGCTCAACCTTTTCCATCATTTAAAGGGCCTGCAGAACATCTTAAACCACAGATGTCCAGGCAGACTCCATTGACAAGGGTCCCAGTTCATTGATCTGACAGGGCCAGGTGACATTCATATTCAATCATGGCTAAGGACTTGGATGTGGCTCAAATTTGCCCCCTTAAAGTTTTGTGTATTTGGAGGCTTAGACCTCCATGCGACTGTGTGACAGTACATGGGGCTGAGAGGGAGGTCCTTAGGTCATTCAGGGAAATGCCCTTGGAAGGAAATGCTGCCCTCCTGGAATGAGCTCTTGAAAGGAAATTCTTATTACATTGGGCTGGACCCCTGAATCACCCTCTTGACTTCCTGTTTTGCTGATGTGATCTTTTCTTTCCCATGTATTCCCATCATGGCCATTTACCGTAAGGTCAAGCAGCCAAGGGTAAGAGCTCATCAGAGCCTGCAGAATGCTGTTTGAACTTTCATCCTCCAAAATTATGAGCTAAATAAACCTCTTAGCCCACCTCTGGCTTTTTGTTTTTGTAGTAGTACATAACTACTTCTAAGTCTATACTTCATTTTTGTACCAAATAAGATCGAATGGAAGATCATAGTCAGCTGAAGAAGAAAGAACTGAATAGGAAGAAGGAAGAGGAAGATAAAAGTGTACATAAGAAGTTGACAGAGAGTAGGCAGGATAGTATGCTGGTTAAGAATGCCAGTTACGGAATCATACCCATAGGGTTTGAACTCTGATATTTACGATCCATTTATCAAGTTACTCAAGTTACTTCCCGAGGCTCAGTTTCTTCATCTATAAATGAGGTTGGTAATACGGATGGGGTGTTTGAATGCAGGCAAAATTCTTAGCATTATGCATGTTAAATGTAAGCTGTCAATATTAAAGCATTTTAAGCTGGAGGAGGTATTAAGTGTTGCCAAAAAAGTTAAATGAAACGAGGCCTTAAGTTTTCAAAGGAAATTAGCAATTGAAAGTCACAGTAATCTCAGTGAAAGCAGCATAAATATAACGGCAGGGAAGAAATGCAGAAATTATTTGGAGCTCTGTTTCTATATTCATTTAGAGCTCCAAAACTCTACAGGCTTGGACTATGTATCTTTATTGTCTGGTAGAACGCCCTCATATAAATTTGATTTTATTAAGAACTAATAAATGAAATGACTATGTGAAGAACAATTAACTTTGTGCCCTCCATTATCAAAAAGTATTGGTCTTAAAAATTGTTATGTGAAAAAAAAATTGTTATGTGTATAAGACCGTGCATTTTGTGAAAAGCTGCTGTCAAGGTTGCTGTTGTGTAGGTTGCCTGATGACCCCATATGCTGTCTCTCCTTAGAGTTCAGAGCTGGCTCTTCCTCCCTGGGGAACAGCACATCACGCCCTGTGCAGTGCACAGAGAGGCAGGTAATGCACTGCATTTCAGCTCTTCCCCCAGGAACCACGCCTGCTCAAGGTCTTGCCTCTTTCCTATAGAGGAAGGGGAAGATTCCATTCTTCCTCTCTATTTCTTTAGACCTCATATGTACATTTTTTTTTTTTTTTAGGTTTCTTAGGCCACTGAGGCAGAGCTCAGGCCTCCATTTCAATTTTCTCTCTGCCCTAGTCTGGGCAGCTGAGATCTGCAGTGTCCTCTCTCTGGCCACCCCAACCTGCCATGATGGTCAAGCCAAGAATTGTGTCTAGAAGGTGCCATTTCTTTTGGCACAAAATTGATCACAGTCCAGATAACCAACAGTAAGGAAATGACTATAGACAGAAAAGGTAATAATAATAAAAACAGAAAGAAAAACTCTAATTTTGACACTTTTAAAACAGCAAGTATTTTGACACCTACAAAATATGTTTATGGAGAAGCATTGTATGAAAAAAGACAGTCAAATTATGGTTAATAATATGTAGAATGAATGAAGTTAATGTACATTAATAAGATAGGTAATTTAGAAAGATATAAAAAGTTAGAATTTTATATTTGCCCGATCTTCTTACTCTGCAAAAAATGTCTTACGTGAAAAGAATACTGGAAACTCTGTGACTTGATATGTTAAATCAGGCCTCCTGAGACGGTTTTACTAATGAAAGCAATTTGTCCATCAACTGTTTCACCAAAAGATCAATTACTTTTTAGGATCTGCAATGATAAGCACTGGTATGGTCTCTTAAATCAGTTTCACACTTCTAAATAAGTGGCATTTTTTACTTCTGCTATTTGTTAATCAGACCCATAAAAATCAAACCTCAGCTGGTCGAAAGTAAATTTGATTTGAGGATTTAAGCAAGGTTCTGTAGCTCAATGAAACACAGGGTCAACTGCTTTATAAAGTTAAGCTTTGGCCTTGGAAAATAACTTTAAAGGAATTGCTAAACCACTCTGCATTTTTTGTGTATGTAAATTGTAAACAAAAAGGCAAATAAATGGATCTTAATCATCATTTTCCATTTAACTAAAAATAAACACATAACATCTTGAAAATTTACCCATATAGTCAGATGGATATTTTCTTGAAAGTGTCTGGTATTTGCTACACATGTATCAAGAGTGACAGTAAAGTCAATCTTGACACTTTTATCTCACTTGAGGGGTGACCATGGACATGACTTTCCAGGCCCTGCAGAAGAGGTCTGACTACAGGTAAGTCCTTCAGAGGTCACACTCCAGGCTCACACCCTACAGTCATTCCCAAACATGCGCCCTCTCTCCTCTGAGATGACTATAGACCTTTACCCAGTAACCCAATTTGAGTCCACGGCCTGTACTCTTTAACCTGGAGGAGTGTTTGGGGCAACTTGGTTTTTCACCCCTGCTTTTTTTCTGGAGAGTGTGCTTAGTTTTCTTCCCTCTCTTTCCTAGTGTTTATTTACTGGCTAGGTCCATCTCACTCCCTGCCTGCAATAGCTCCTGTTATCAAAAACTAAGACCCTCTATTTACTTGTTTGGGGAATTTGATATATACTCCCAATTGAACCAGTGAAGAGACCCTTTACACACACACACACACACACACACACACACTCTAAAGGAATCAGTAAAAATATTCTGGCCTCACAAATTCTTGTAATTTAACTTTTCCAATATTCCCACTTACTCTTGGTTTCTTCCCAGTTCTCAGTACCAATATCTGTTTTACTCAGCCTTTTCATTGCTGTGACCAAAAGACTTGACCAGAACAATTAAAAGAAGAAACATTTGTTTGGGGGCTCATAGTTTCAGAGGTCTCAGTTCATAGATGGCCAACTCCATTCCTGGGGGCCTGAGATAAGGCAGAATATCATGGCAGAAGCATATGGTGGAGGAAAGGTCTATCAAATGTGCATCTTAAGTGGGCTAGGGGATGTAGTTCAGTGTAGAGCACTGGGCCTCTACCACTGAGGACTGGGACTGGGAACATCACACCAGGAAGCAGCGATAGAGTCAAAGCTCAATTCACACCAAATACAAACTCCAAAGGCATACCCCCAGGAACCCACCTCCTCCAGCCACACCCCACATTAATCCCTATCAGGGAACTAATGCATTGATTGAGTTAAACCTCTTATAGCCCAATCATTTCATCTCTAAACCTTCTTGCATTGTTTCACATGAGCTTTTAGGGGACATCTAATATCTAAACCACAACATTCCACTTTAAGACCTTTAAGATGATTTTAACAAAAAACCCTTAGGAATCAGATTTGACTTTTCTATTACCTGATCAGGTACCAGCTGATTATAAAGTACAAATCTTAAATACCCCTCAAATTTTTGCTTTCTTTCTCATTCTCACCTCGTACTTGTTAAAAGAAAAACTTTAGACAAATTAAATTTAGCAGAATTTAACTGAGTAAAGAATGATTTGCAAATCAGGCAGCTCTGAGAACCAGAAGAGGTTCAGAGCTCTGCTCCACACGAGGGCAGGCTGCATTTACAGATGGGAAGCAGGAGTGAGGTACAGAGGCAGCTTCATTGGCTGGAGTCTCTGCATTTGCCTTGTCTGAACATGATCTGATCAGTTGTGTCCTATCATTGACTGAAGCTTGGCAGCTAGGATTCGCTGAGACCCAGCTATTTGTTACAGAAATATACTCCTAAAGTGTATATTGGATTGTATATTTGGATTTCTATTACATACTGAACTAGTTGGCAGTTTGGTACATAGAGACTTAAAGTAGGGGCACCCTCAGGCCAAATTTAGTTTAATTTAGCATTCTTATCATTGCTTCATTAGCACCACACTTGATGATCCTGGAGAGACTACTGCCCCGCTGGACACAGCTGGCCTTAGCAATGACTGCCCCCAGGAATGGACAACACTCTTTTCCCATTCTGCTTCAGCCCAGACCTTTCTTCCATTCCTGACTGTACAGCTGAGATAAGGCAGTGACTTTGGTGAGGCTTCATTGAGAAATCAGAATAATGGAAGCAGAATCTTTCACCCACTGGGCACTGGGAGCAGCACCAAGCTGCTTTCAGGTACCTCAGGCACAGCTGAGCTGTGAAACACAGTAGCATCTAGATCTCTGGCTACTGCAACTCAATACCTAGGTCTGTTCCACAGTTGGATTATTCTGATAAACAATTAGACAACACTATTAACTGGCTTGGGAAAAAAACCCACAAATGTTATGAATACAATGTAAAGTCAGATAATTCTGATTTACTTAGGTAAAAAATGAGTGTCCCATCTCTACATTTACAGAACAATATTCTAAACAACAGAGTGCTATGTTAGCCCTTAGAAAGCTGGAAGTTGGGAGCTTTCAGATTTTGCTTTTTGGCACTGCTGGAATGACTTCAGACATTTTCAAGGGGGAGAAAGTGCATTGACATCATTATCACATCAACTGAAAAACATTCCATCAAAGGAAGGCCTCTAAGCAATTCTCCTGAACTGAGTTTCTAACAGAGTAATGGGCCACATTACACTTCATTGATCTTGTATCCTTGAGCCTAAGAAAAGCACCCCAAAATCCAGCTCTGTGGATATTCCCTCTGTGGGCCTTGAGTCCAGTTTACAGGGGGATAAGAATGACTCAAGAGAGTTTTAGCATTGGGACAACTCAGGAAATTGAACTAATTTCTCCCAGAGTCTCTAGCTGCTATATTGCTAGAAGGTTTCAAACGCTGTTTAATGAAAGCTACTGTAAAATGTGACCCACGAGAACATCCTGAGGCAATTTTGTTTTGTTTTGTTTTTTGTTTTTAAGCCTCAGAAGCTTTTATTTTAATGGAGACTTAGTGCAAACAGATGAGGTCAGATGTCTGCTGTAGGGGTTGTGCAGTAGAGCAGGGCTGTTGGAGCCATTTCTAAAGAGAAAAATAACAAGATCAGGAAATGCCTAAGGGCAACTACTTCTTGTCAAGTCTTCTTGTCACTCTAGGAAGGAGTCACATTTTTAGAATTTTTTTTTCTATAATTGAAACCCTTGTCTTTCAACTGAAGACAAGAAATTTCAAGCTATGACAATTATAACTGTCAGTGGAACAACCCTTTTGCCTCTGAATAATATCTTCCAATTTTTATCAAGTACATCTATTATGCATTTTGATTTGGGTAGTGGGAACTGGGAAACTGTTTTTTTTTTTTTTTTTTTTTTTACATTTATTGAAATTTATTCAACTTTAGGACCTGGGAAATTTTAATATAGCTATTTAGAAAGTATTTGCCACACTACAGCACACTCCCAACATTTTCTTTTCTCTTCTTCAACTTTTTAATTTCATTTGTTTTTATATATTCGTTGTAGAAAATAATAGAGTATAAAACTGAGCAACAAGAAAAATGTCACCTATGGAAATATTAACCTATTAGCTTGGCTAATATTTTGGTATATATTCTTTTGCTACAAAGTATTTAGTATAAAAGTTTTAAATCACTGTTTATACAAACAGGGGCATGATAATTTGCATTAAATATTTTAAAATAATGCGATTATATAGTTGCAGTCTTAAATTCACCCAAAGGCCCATGAGTTCATCACCAGCCTATGGCACTATTGAGTGATGACAGAATTATTATGCACTAAGTGGAGCAAGGTCGACACCTTTACAGGTAAACTCCTATGTTAGTGCACCTTCATAGTGTTCATTCCTTTTGGTTCTTCTGATAAACTTATGAACTACCAGCAAGATCACTGAGCCACTCTAACTCTTTTAGGCTCCCAGAGTAAACTTTGCTCATTGCACTATGAACAATACCCAGAAGCATCTGTGTCTGTCATCTTTATGACCCTATATTGAGCATGCCTAGAAGCATTCCTGTCTGATATCTTAATCTGTTTGGACATGTGCCCTACGACCTTGAGCTGAGCATACCCGGAAATGTATCTGTCTTCTTTCCTTCTTGAACTATGACTGTAAACTCTTAAACTGAGCATGCTCAGGATTGTGGCTGCTCCTGAGTACATTTCTCTATGAGTACCTTCAGGCTTCCCTAATGAAATCTCCATGCTTCCATTTCTCAAGAAGATACTTACTTTATAACTCCAGTGTTTTCCTTACTTGCTGAGGTTAGTAAAGTTTTCTCTATTTTTTATCTTTTGGTCATGCTCATTGATTTCACATTCAAGAAGAAGAGAACCCATTGCACACAAAATCTTTTGGATGTAGGACCTTGTGGAAGGAAGTTAGGTCCCTGGGGAATGTCTTTAAAGGGGATATTGGAATCCTGCCCCCTCATGTCTCTCTCTTTGCTGTTTGGTTGCTGTGAAATAAATAGGAATCCTTCACCACATACTCCTGCTGTGATGTACTTGAGCACCACAGGCCCAAAACAATGGAACCAAGTGACCATAGACTGAAACCTTTTAAACCATTAACCAATGTAAATTTTTTTTATTTTCTATTTTTGCAGTGCTGAGGATTGAACCCAGGGCCTTGTGCTTGCAGGGCAAGCACTCTACCAACTGAGCTATATCCCCAGCCCAACCAATGTAAATTTTAAGTGGGGCCATAATTGTTACTATACCTGATGGTGTGGTTTAGAAGCATGTGGAATTGGTTTGTGGAAGTGTTTTAGGACAATTTGAAGATATCTTTTTTTAACAAAATTATTTTCTCCAATTCCTTTGGGAAGATTTTTGAAAAGGTATTTCCAACTCCATCATGTCTCAAACTTTTTCCTAATCCCACACCCCAACTGTAATCTTTAGCAATCTACCTCTTGCACATGTTATTCTAAATTCTAAAGAGAGCCTTCTGTAATGACTCTCTTTTCCTCAACTCAAAAGGTAACACTTCTATCTGAAAAGAAAATGCAAACATTGGCCTCAGGAAGGTGAAGTTCCTTTTGATTGATGAGGAGGCAGCAGAGACTAGGAGACAGAGGCTGTGGTACTCTTGAAAGAAAATTACCCCGTTGATTCCTTGCCTTTCTTCCCACCATACTCCATTTCCCCTTTCATAAAAGTTGTTCATGTCTCTGAACCTCTCAACCCCCAAAAGATAGAGACTTGGAAAAAAGTGCTCTCCTCTATTTTCCTCAGGGCTGTCCAGCTTTGGATAAACCTGTTTTCCACCTGCAACCTGTGTCTCCTGAACTTTGGTTGAATGGCAGGTAGTAAGTAGAACCTGAGTTCATGAGTTCTTATATGGAAACAAAGACTTTATTTGTCACCATAATGGTGTCTAAGGAGGATTCCTTAGAGGCAAGTCAGACCTTTACTCAGACCTTCCAAGCTCTTGACCCATTGCAGAAAAGAATTTAAGGGATGTCAAGTCTGAGTAGTAGGGCAAGAGATTTATTGTAAAGAGACAGCACACTTTGAAGTATGAGAGTGCAGGAAATCACAGGGAGAAAGAGAGAGTGAATAGCTCCATCTCAATCTGGGGTTCTAATATTTATAGAATAGTTAAGGGACTGAACTACAGGTGGAATCAGGGCAGGACGATGAAATTTGTGCCAGTTTTCCTTGTGCTTGCTCATTGCTCTTTCATGTTCTAAAAATGTTGCTTCCAACATTGCATTTTTCATAAGCATCTTCAGTCTCCACTCAGGACTATTTGTCTTACTATATAATGAAACTAGTTTCATTTCTTAATAACCAAAAAGTTTTGGTGTGTAAATTCCCTAAAGGAGTGATTTCTTCGGATACCTATGATTATATTCCAATTTTGTTGCCTTTTCATCCCACTGGAAATTTTCAATCAAGGACACAGGTGCAAGGAGAAGGGCAGGGTTGCTCATGAGTTATTTGCCCAATGGTTCATGGGTATTTCCTGTATTCCAGTGGTTCATAGGTGTTGCTCTTTTAAGGCTCAATATTTTCTCTGTAATGTTAAATTATTATCCCATATTGGAAATTGAATTAGAGGATAATTATGTTACACTCTGGAAAAAACAAAAACAAAACAAAAAATTTGTCTACATTTGGTTCATGCCCTGACACTTTGTAGGAGGCTAAGCTTAACGTTATGTGACTGGTTTATCCAGTGTAGGAAATCTCAAGGCAGCACAGCATTCAGACTGTGGTATGGGAATTGCTGGATGCTTTTAACCAGAGTTGCAGTGAAAATCAAGAACAAAGAGCAGAGTGGAACAATTTGAAAAGCCCATTGTTTGGCCAGAAAAGAAGTGCATGTGAAGTTCTGGCCAAGGGGAGTGAAGTTGCTAAAGAGACTCTCGTCAATAAGAAGAAGCCAAGTAGCTTTTGTGTGAGTTTTTGTTTAACTTGTGAACAGAAACAAATATGTGCAAAACATAAATTCTCTTTTGTAAACTAGAACTCATTGTTCAATACGAGTTTTGAAACATATCAACACAATTATTCCTAAGACAATGTAAAGTTACAGGGGACCACAACAATAAAGTATCAGTATTTCCCACAGATATGTACTAATCCTGAGTGTGATAGGTTAGGAATGAATATGATTTGTGCTCATTCATATTTAGAGAAAGTATCAGCCATTGAGAACCAGGCAGATCCATCTATCCTAAAAGTGACGTTAAGTCAACCCTTTGAAGAAATTGAACCCCAATGATCCTAAATGCAGAATTCTGAAGTCATCCCCAATATGTCTAGAATTCAAGTGGAAGTAAAAGAAGTCCAAATAGCATAATTGTAGGTTGATTATCCAATTGACTTAAGCATGAGTTCTTTAAAAGGCACATTCTTGAAGATAAATCTTGAACTACAGCTATAGAAGAACAAAGGTGACCTTAATGGACAGTGAAAAAATTCCAACATGTGAAGTTCCTTAAAAAAAGATTTATTGACTTTAAATAATCTTGTCTAATGCTATACTTTTTTTTAAAAAACATCAACAACAACAACATTTACACTGTTTTTAAAAAGTATATGTTTTTGACTTGGAGTTTCTTGATTTTTGTCTGTGAAGGGAAAAAAATTAAATTTAGAAAGATAAAAAGAAAAGAAGTCAAGTAGTTTGCACTGGACCATAGGAAATACGCCTTGAGGTGATCTCAAGTATCTGAAAGGCCCCACCCATGAGGTTGGAGGGTATAAAAGTGCAAATTATTTCAAAGATTATCTTTTTAAAAGAGAGCCCTGGGGCACCCTATTCTCACAAGGCAACCTAGAAAATTTTTTCCCTGAGATTAGCTTCATGTGTTCAGCTGTCAAGGCATTCAGAGGACATTTTCAATGGTTTCACCATGGTTCGAGTGAGTCCTGGCATAAAAGCTGACCTTGGCATCACCCACATGATGCAGGTTTTGTAGGTATGAGGAAAGAGTTAGCGGTGTCATGGAGATGTCTACCAAGATTTCAAATGAAAGCCTGGGAGGTCAGCCACATGTTGTAGGGTTGGAGTCCCTGCAGGTAGACCCTGAAAGAGCCATGAGGGTGAAGCAGAAGCTGTAATGGAGACCCCAAGAAGATAGAGATGCCAGGAATGTGGAAACTTGGTAGGGAGAGTTGCAGGAAGAAAGCAGCCCAAAAGCAAGGCCATGTGGGCTGCAGCCAACCAGATCATAAGGATGAGGCTGACCAAGCTCTTTGAAATTCATGTCAAAACATGTACCAAAGATACTGGCCATGGAGCTATAGGATTTAGTGTTTGCTCTTCTTGATTTTCATCTTGCATTGGTCTGATTCCTCTTCCTTTTTTTTCTATTCCTCCCTTTTAGAATGGGAATGTTTACCTTGTGTTATTGTATCTTAGAAGTATGTTAATTATTTACAGCTAAAAGTTTGCCTTTAGTCTAAGACTTTGCCTAAAGTTTGCCTTTAGTCTCTTTGGACTTGGACTTTTGCAAAGTGAAGAATATTTAAGATTTAAGGAAATCTTGGGGAAGAACTGAATGCATTTTGCAATATGAGAGGGACATGAGCTTTTAGAGGCTGGGGTAAAATGTTACAGACTGGGTTTTGAATGTATCCCAAAGGCATATGTGTTGAAGGCTTGGTCACCATCCCCTGGTATTTGATTGGAAGGTGGTGAAACCCTTGGTAGGTAGAGCCTAGTGGAAGGAAATTTGGTCATCTGGGGTATGCTTTTGAAGAGGATATTTAGACCTGGCCTCTTCCTGTTGTAATGTTTTTGCTCCTCCTCTCCCATGCACTCTCATAATGAACTTTGCTGTCACAGGCCCAAAGCAAGAGAAGAAAATGACCATTAACTGGAACCATAATGAAGCAGACCAGGTACCCCCACCCAAAAGACCCCTGCCATAATTAAGTTTCTCTTCTTGTCAGAAATATTTTTACAAAGGGTTTCAACAGGATGCCAGCAAAAACTTCTGCAGAGGGCATTGTGGTTTGTAGCATCCTCTTTTTTGTAAATGCCAGGTTTGCAGAAAAACAAACTTGTTAAAACTCTATCTAGCCTAAAATATTGGACAAAGGGTAACGGTTATGACTCTACCTACTGACATATAACTACTCCACTGAGTATAAATCTAAAAGAATTTCCAGGCTTATGGTCCAGAGAATTTTAGGCAATAGCTCTTTGGACTCCTGTAGCCAATAAGCCTGCTTCCTGCTAATTCCTTGGGTGTCCAGCCTCATCTGTCTTAAATCAATAAGCCAAAACAGTTCTTTGCTCCTTTTAAGCTAATTCTCTCAGGTATTTTGTCACAGTGATGAAAAGTGACTAATACAGACCATTTTATCTATTTGTCTATAATCATATCTATATAAATATATGTATTTATACCTATATAAATACATGTTTATATTTATACCTATAAAAATGTAAGCATTTTTCAGTAATATATTGTAACCATCTCTTTACATCAAACTATAATATGACATTAAAATTCTTGATAATCATACAATATTCCAAGTTATGTTAACATCATAAATAATTCAACCAATTCCCTATTGTTTAATATTTTAGTTAGATATTAGTTGATATAGGCTGGGTTACGCTGCATTAACATAAGTACTGGATTTCAGTAGCTTTAAACAACAAAGTTTATTTCTTGTCATGCTACGTATGCTTGTCATGTACTGTCACTTGGCCAGATGCTCAGAAAGCTGCACATTGACTGCACTCAGGGACGCATGCCAACACAGCAACCTCAACATGTTTTCTGCTTGCCATGAGAGAGGACAAGGCAGCTCTGTACTTCACTGTATGGGCACCTGTATTCTTGTTCTCACACCCCATTAGACAAAGTTGCCACGTGACCTGAACCAGATGCAGAAGGCAAAGAAGTACAATCCCACCAGGTATTCAAAACTGAGAGGAAATTTTTATTAAATTGTTGAAAAATAAGTTAAAAAATGAGTAAGAAACAGGAATAAGAGCTGAACCACTTATGACAGATGCATTTTAAGGGAAAACTCAAGTCTGAAAGTGTGCTGATCTGGTCCAAGGACAGTTAGCTACTGAAGGGCTGTGTTAAAATTCACATATGTAATGTGACTGGGGCTGAGAAGGAGATTCACTCACAATGCAGGCTGGGGAAGAAAAATTAGGTCAAGTCCTATGTTTCCCTTTTAAATTATTTTCCCCCCACACTTAAATTTTCTCATTGTTCCAATTCTTCTAGAAACATTATCACCAGAGAAAATTACTTAATTCATAAATCATAGCCTGAGCTTTGTTTCATGAGTATTAAATCAGCCTTCAACCTCTGGGTGCATAATTTCCAACTTTTTGATTACACTTAATTACAGCAATAAAAATACTCTTTCTTTAGGGTTTTAAATTTAGCATATTTTCCTTCCTCCTGAAAAATTCTATTTTCAGGGGCAAAATAACAAAAAATTAATAATATTTATCAAAATATTCAAATAGAGGTGTCTTATCCTGACAGACACTTAGTTAAATTGATAAGCTTGTAATTTCAGGTATTGATTCATATTTTTATATATGTATATTACGTTTATATATATATATTCATATATACACACAAACACACAGAGGCACATTTACTTGCCATGGGGTTACACTTGAATGATTGCAAGTTGAAAATGTTTTTAAGTAAAAACTGTATTTCCTACATCCAACCTACCCACATTATGTTCAAAATACATCCATTAGCCTACAGTTGGGCAGAATATCTAACACAAAGCTTATTTTATAAGAAGGTGTTGAATTTCTCATGTAATTTATTGAATTCTGTGTTGAAAACAGAATGGTTGTATGGGTAAACCTTCCCACAATCATGACATTGAAAAATCCTAAATCAACTCATTGTAAACTGAGGACCATCTGTGTATATTCTGAGCTTTCCAAGAGACCTGCCTTCTGCATTGGGTTGAAGATTTTACCTCTTCTCATCAATTGACTTTTTTTCTTGTTCTATGAAATGTTTTCAGTTTTTCTTACTTTCTTGTTTTCAAATTTTCCCACATGAAATTCCAGGCTTTTTATTCATACCTTGGTTTATTGTTGCCTCTTTAGCTCACTGTTGAATAATTTTTTTTTTTTGGTGCTGAGGATTGAACCCAGGGCCTCGTGCTTGCGAGGCAGGCACTCTACCAACTGAGCTATATCCCAGCCCAGTGTTGAGTAATTTTACTAAAGCAAAATCAATACAGCTAAGTTCAAATTGAGGTCTTTCTCATACTTTAGATGTTTTATATATTATAAGTACACAAAGCATATTGTACATATACATAATTTCTTTTTTTAGCATTATAAATATCTGGGAGTCACAAAAAATATTGTAAAAATATTATTCACAATGCTAATGCCAGAAAAATCCAATAAACATTTTGTACATGTGTCCCAGAAAAGAAATTTCTAATATAGCTGAGGTCACAAAACCAATTAAAATGCTAAATACTTCATTTTTTTTACTTATAGGAGTTTTCTCATATTGTATATATTTTTATAAATATGATTTTAAAGGTGGTATAATATTTCTTTGCATGACAAAGCCAAGTGAGTTTCTCTAATGTATTTAGAATATTTTTAGACTTAAATTATATTAAAATTTTTTAAATGGAACGTCTTTCTGGTAACATCTGGGTAAAAGAGTCCTAAATGGGTGAAACAGAGGGTACACATATTTTTGAGGCTCCTAATGCTTATTTAAAATGTTTTTCTAACAGTGATTTCACTAATAGATGAGATTGAATATTTCACATTAAATATTACTTCTTCATAAAATGATGCAAATTATATTAATGAAATGAATGGCTTTAATTTCCAGCTCTCTGATTGCTCTCTGAAATTGTCATACACTCATAAGAAATCTGTATTTAATCTTATATGTATCACATATTTCCTTTGCCCATTAACAGTGGTCACTAAAAATTATAGTATTTTCCTTTTCAGTTTTATGTGAATGCCTTGTATCTGAATAATACTAGCCAGATGTCATAATTGTGGCAAACCTATATTTCTGGACTGTTGATTGTTTTTAATTAAAATTGTATTTAGGTTATCACTTCCACCCACCCAGAGGGAAGATATTAGCACCTGAGCCCTCACAGGTTTTGTTATATTTGTTGGTACCAACTCTGAAAACCCAGGAGCCTGGAGGACCTCTACCTAGAGCAAAGATGGCTGCAGCCTGGGCAGAGTCCAGTTGGATGCTTCATGGGTGCTATGACCTCCTCCACTCTCACATCCTGGTCAAGTGAAGGAGACAGCAGTTGTCAACAAAGAGATGGCATTCAGACAATCTTCCCTCTGTCTCCAAGCCCCACTCTACCTCTAACTCCTAGGTATCGCTGTCTTTCTGATGGTGTAGCTACTGGAGAAAGCACACCCAACAGAAAGAACAAGAGCCCACCCAGTCTCTTGATGTCATCACCATAAACATGGGGCTTTAGTTGGGCCTGCACTCTGCTTCATCCTGCCTCTTCATGTGATGCATTTCCCATTACTGTCCTGAGGCTACTCCTTAAGGTGTGTGTTTTGCTCTGCTAATAAAGTAAAGGGAACTGCAGGTAACTTCAGTGACTATTCTGTACATGCATTTGCCCCTAATCACCTGGAGTCACTCCTTACCATTTGGGAAAGTCCCTAACATTACTTTCAGAACAGAACAGGCAATTGTCCTATCTTAGTGGGCTTGATTTTAGTGACCTTGTGTTGTCTGGTTCTGGCTTCCTGGCATTTTTGTTGACCACATAGTCTCAGAAGGCTGAGCTGAGTTCTCAACTTCCCATCTCCTGTGGTGTTCTTAATTGCACAGCCTTGAAGACTGTTCTATTTTTTAATTCCTACTTTTCTGACACATCTGTTAATTCCATAATCCCGAGGGCTAGCTTCCTGTCTTACCTGTGCTCCCCAGCATGGTTGTCTGTCCCACTTTCAGTGGCCTCTGTGGGCTCCACAGGGCCTTCTGCCCTGACGGATTGCAATGGGCACCTTCTAGAACTTCACTTCCTCCTGCACCCAGTGTGCGTGACATCACACCAAATCAGCACCTGGCCACAGGCAGATTCCAAATGTATTAAGGATGTGCTTTAACAAATAATCAATCAATAAATTAAAATTTTAATTTTTTGAAGGAGCATTCAGCTTGGGCATTTCTTATTGTTAGGACTTTGAGTTCACTAATGGTGGCTTCTGTGGTAATCCGTTTTCTCTTAAAACCATCCAATGAACTTGCTTTAGACATTAGTGGGATTTTGGCCATTCTAGAATACCTATTTAATTCTTTTTAATAGGTTCCAATTCTTTGTTGAAGTTTTCCCTATTTTCATTCATTGTTGACCTTCATAGTCTATACCTGACTTTGCATATTTGTAGTATACTAAAGTTCTTATCTGTTATTGAAAATTTCTTCGAAGTCCCTGATTCAGTAATTGATAACACAAAAAGAATTAGAGAAGTAGAAGATTTGAACAGTGCAATCAACCAACATAACCTCATTTGCATTAACAGAACACTAATCCCCACAACTGCCGTATGTTTTTTTCAAGGGCACATGATGCAGGCTTGTGATGAATCCCATGAACATTTCATCAAGGTAAAAAGACTGAGATCATAGAGTGTGTGTTCTCTTACCATAATAAGAATCAAGAACAATAAAATAGATAGAAATAAACAAGAACATCAATAGTTAAATTAGAAAAAAGATAACAAATACAAAATAAAAAAGATAGAAGTTGGTCCTTTGAAACAACTAGTGGAATGGCTAAACACCTATCAAAACTATTTTTTTAAAAAGAGAGAAAAGAAGACTTACAAATGAAAGGTTATCACTACAGATATTATATGATTAACAGGGTACCGAGAACATTGTAAACTTTATAATAAGTTCAACATTAAGATAGAGAAATTTCTCAAAAACACAAATTCATAACACAAATATAATACGAAAGTTGAAGCAGACTCAGACTGTTTTAAAGCCCTTTTTTAAGGGAGGAATAATTTCAGTGCTGCATAAACTCTTAGGAAAATCCGTAGGAAATATTTCTCATCATAACTTATGAGGCCAGTATTCCAAGATTTGATAGCAAAATTTAAGAGATAACAAGAAAATGTAATCGTTCATAAACAAGGACTGAAAAATATGAGCTATTTAGTGAAATATTGTGATGGTTAAGCAAGTTGGAGCAACATGACCATGTGGGAACCATACTGTCCTCCTCCTTTTTAAACCAGGATTTCAGGGATCATTTCAATTTCAAGATCAATCAATTTTTTTTACAATAAAGGAGAAAAAATACACATAGACATAGATGCAAAAAGTGAGCTTTGTACAATAGCAAATATTCATTTCAATACCCATTTCACATTTAAAACTCAATCAGGAACTGAAGGAAACCTTTGATAAAGGTCACCTGAGAAAAAATTGAGGCTAACATCATGGTCACTGGTGAAGCACTAAATCTTTTCCACCAAGATTAGAAATAAAGTGGACCAGTCCACAATTACCACTTCTTTTCAACATTTCCTGAAGATCCTATGATTGTAAGGCACAAACCACCCCAAAATAATCCTTGGCATGAAAGAAAGCAAGATGATTGACAACACCAAATGTCAACAAGGACAGAATAACTGAGACTCACCCATGGCTTGTAGTAATGGAAAATAGTACAAATTGTGTGGGGAAGTGTTTGACCCCTTAAAATTTAAACCTTGCTTCTATCCCATGACCCATAATTCCAATCTCAGGTGTTTACCCAAAATTAAAAGCAAAATAAAACAAAATATGTGTGTCCACATGTCCACATACAGACTTGCACTTGAATGTTCACAGATTCAGTCACAAAAGCCAAAACAATCTAATGTCTATCAGAAAAACAGGATGAGCAAATCGTGTCTCAGGAAGCAAACCCAGCACTAACTGAGGATAAAAAGGAATGGACTGCTGACATATATAGCAATGTGAATGATTTTCACAAACAGGAAAGGTATACACAAGGGAATACCTACTGCATAGCTCCATTTATACGTCTAACAGTAGGCAGGACTTATCCTTGGAGGTGCAAGCCATAAAGTGAATGGCTCTGTCAAGGTAGAATTGGCTGGAATACAGAATGAGATAAATTCTTGGGGTAATTGTAATGTAATTTATTTTGAATTGCTGGTTAGGCAGGTCCATAGGATTACCAAAACTCAGTGAACCGAAGAGTTGAGATTTATGCATTTTACTGCAAATAAATTACATGCCAATACAAAATTAAGAGATATTAAGGTCATTAGCCAAAGAAAAATTCTGTTGTCAACACTGAATCCATCTACAAATATTGACATTTGTTACTTTCCTCTATAGTTTATGTTCCACTCAATCTTGTTTGTTGAAATCGTGCCCAAAGAAACAGCCCCCATTGGTTCAGCAGAATGCTTCAGAATAGAATAGGCTGGCAATAACAAGTACATCATTTGGAAGCCAAAAATATTAAAAGACATTTTAATTCATTTATTACATAGACTATAAACATGCCGGAAATTTCTCTCCTTATTAGTTTTCATCTCACCTAGACAGATATTGTGTATGTACTTCATAATTGTTTGTTTCCTTTTGTTACAAAGTATTTTCTCCTGGACAAGTATAGTTTTCCAAAATGCGTAAAGATACCATGCAGATATTCACTAGGAAGGGACTCTGATTCCTGTAAAGGAGTACACAGAGGTAGTGTTTTTCATATAAATGTTCTGTAATGCATAACATATAATATTAAGATATTAGAGTTAACTAAATAATAGTTATACATTACAAAAGATAGTTAACAAAGGAAATCAATGATTTATCTTGCTTTATGTCTGCCTTGGTGATTCCATGTTTTGGAATAAAAGGTGTCCAAGTTTTGACCTAAAAAAGGATGAAAATTCCAAGAAATGCAATTTTCTGATGAGATTTTCTTCGATCCAATTTAGGAAGGCTTTCATTTTCTAGACAGTAATTCACCTAAAGGACTACAGTCTGCCAAAAGGACTAGTTTTCTTTGGCAAGGAGAATATCTTAGAACCCTTTCAGAGAAAAACCGTTGGAAAACAAGTGCATCTCGAGATTCTACAATTACAGTTGAAAACAAAGCTGTCTCTAGACAACCCACCTGCAATAGATTTCTATAAGCCATTTGTTGATAATAATAACAAGGGAAAATGGAATTGGGGGTGGAAGAGAGTAGGATGATAAAATGCAAGTGTTTTTTTTGAACTGCTATCTTGACAATGATAAAGGAAGTTGAAGTGAAGTGAAATTTAGACCTTCATTTCTATTCTTCTGTGTGGTTAAAAGCAGGAACAAATGAAGCAAAGTACAGAATATCTTGCTTGATTCTGATACACTCTGGTACAAAATCATAAACAAAATTATAGCAGTATAACATCAGATGCTACTACAGAAATGGAGTTAAAGGCATTTTCCTCAGTATTTGATGAATGAGGAGGTACAACTGAGAAATTCTCCTTAGGCTATCCCAGATAAGGTAGGCAAAATAAATGATCCCAAAAGCAGTTTGTTTTTACTTAAAATATTTTTTATTGTTTGTTAAACGAAAAGTAAGATACTCATTGCAATCAATGCAAAAATACAAAAATGTAATAAAAGTTATCATTGATATACTCCTAATCTCCAGGAAGATAATCAAAGTTAGCCTGGTATCTGAGGTGGAATTCTCCCAAAAGCAAACCCTGAGATGCTGTTTCAAGTGCAAATGATTATCAGAGATTAGCTGCCTGGAGAAACAGGTGATGGGGGAACTGGCATAGAAATAGGGATGGAGTCAGGCATGGATCTAATGGAACCAGGCAGGGTTAATCTTTTTAAAAGCTCTAGAGTATAAGTTATGCCTTGGAAATGTCTGTCTGGAAACACAGTCTTTATCTCAGTCCACTATCAAGCCCAGGGAAGATGTACAATTCCCATAGACTGTATTTCCAACTTTCTTAAGAAGGGTTACCTCCAGTGCCCAAAGCAATCTTCCCAATGTCACAGGTGCATCTCAGCAGCAAACCTTGCTGAAGCTGAAAGGAGTGCTCTGAGCTGCAGAAAGATCCAGAGCAACTAGGTAGGGAACCTGCATTGACTGCTGCCTCTAGGATATATCGTTCCACACCTTTCTCAGCGCGCGCATACACACGCACACTCACACACTTGCATTTATATTCATACGTGCACATATGGTAGTCCCTCCTTTTTTGGGAGAGATACCTTCCTGTATCATTAATGGATCCCTAAATCCACAGCTAGTACCAGACCTCATCATTTAATGGCTTATCCATCTTAATTAAGCACTTAAAGCGCACTGTGCATGGAGGTTTTGCAGTGTGAGGTGCCATAGCAAAACAAACACAAATCTCTTTTTTTCTTTTTCAGTTTCACAGATGCCTGGGAACTCTACCAGAAAGAGGTCACCAGCTTCAGCCCCTCAACCTTGAATTTCCACCAGCTAAAATTGTTTCATTCTCTCTAAAGTAGCCTGCCTCAGGTATTTCATTGTAGGAATAAACACAGACTAATGCAAAGTCTTTCTCTGTCATATATATTGTGAATATTTACTATGGTCTCTTATTTATATAAATACATAAATAAATAAATGTGTACATATATAAACATATATACATATATAAATAAAACACAAGGTCTTAAATTTTGCTTAGTCAAAAAATTTATTTTTCCTTTATAAATGCTGGGGTTTCTCCTAACTCTTAAAGTCAAGCAAATCGTGTGTGTTTGTGTGTGTGTGTGTGTGTGCACGTGTAACTTTTTGTATTTAAAATTTGGGGGAGAATCTTTTTGCAAAAGGTATTTTTATTTTATTTTATTTTGCAAAAGATATTTTTATTTTTTATTTTATTTTCTGGTAAGTTTTTTTTACCAGATTTATTTTAATGATAGGATATAAATTATTCTAAAACAAGTACTTTCAACATTTTTTCATTGAAATGAAATACAACCTACTAATTTACATAAATTCAAGTATTCATATAGACTTCTGATCTTACCTGTGTCTTATCTTCATTTCTTTGCCTATTCCTACATCACTAAAAATAGTAATAAAAGTCAGTAAGTTTACTGATTTGGTTTAGTAGTAAATTTTAATATTGTGTAAGACAAATATACAATCACTTTTTAAAATTTGTATGAATTTTAAGTATTGGCTTTTATCATCAACTTAAAATTACTTAAGATCATTGTAAAATTTTTAGTATTGATTAGAATTTCATTCAAGATATATTAATTTGTGAAGAATTTATGCTATGATATTGTTTTCTAACTTAGATATGTGCTTTATATTTTAGATACATTTATTTAAATGATATGATGCAATTTTTTCAGATAGATCTGACATGGTTCTTGCTAAATTTAGTTTAAAATCTTTTAAAGTCTTTGTTACAATTACAAATGTGATTTTCCTTAATTTTCATTTATAACTGACCAAATTCTTGAGTATAGTATTTGGTCACTCTAGAAAGCTATTATGTGTAATTAAAGATTTTTAGGTCTCTTATTTTTAATTTTATACGGATTTTTTCTTTTTTTAATGAAAGTCATTTGTTAAAATAATGGGAATAAGGAATAGTCCTGTCTTATTTCTGATTTTAATATTAAAATCATCAGTGTTATAATATCTATTCTTTCAGTGTTCTAATTACTATTTTTTTTTAGTACTTTTTTTTTTATTTGCTTATTGATCCATTGAACACAAATGGAGTACAGCTATTGTTTCTCTGGTTGTACACAAAGTAGAATCTCACCATCTGTGCATTCATACATGTACACAGGGCAATGATGTCTGTCACACATTCTGTTAATATTCTTACCCTCCCACCCCCGACCCCACCCTCCCTTCCCTCTATACTATCTATCCTTCCTCCATTCTTGCCACCCTCCCCCCGACGCATTATGCATCATCATTCATTTATCAGAGAGACCATTCGGCCTTTGGATTTTTGGGATTGGCTGATCTCACTTAGTATAACAGTCTCCAACATCATCCATTTACCTACAAATGCCATAATTTTATTCTTCTTTATGGCTGAGTAATATTCCATTGTGTATATATACCAAAGTTTCTTTAGCCATTCATCTACTGAAGGGAATCTAGGTTGATTCCACAATCTAGCTATTATGAATTGAGCAGCTATGAACATTGATGTGGCTACATCACTGTAGTAATCTGATTTTAAGTTCTTTGGGTATAGGCCAAGGAGTGGGATAGCTGGGTCAAATGGTGGATCCATTCCAAGTTTTCTAAGGAATCTCCACACTGCTCTCCAGAGTGGCTGCACCATCTTGCACTCCCACCAGCAATGTATGAGTGTACCCTTTTCCCCACATCCTTGCCAACACCTGTTGTTGCCTGTATTCTTAATAAAAGACATTCTAATTGGGGTAAGATGAAATCTTAAGGTGGTTTTGATTTGCATTTCTCTTATAACAAGGGATGTTGAACATTTTTTCATAAATCTGTTGATTGCTTGTAGATCTTCCTCTGTAAAGTGTCTGTTCATTTCCTTGGCCCATTTATTGATTGGGTTATTAGTGTTCTTGGTGTAAAGGTTTTTGAGTACTTTGTAGATTCTGGACATTAGTGCTCTATCTGAAGGGTGTGTAGCAAAGATTTTCTCCCACTCTGAAGGTTCTCTCTTCACATTGCTGATTGTTTCCTTTGCTGAGAAAAAGCTTTTTAGTTTGACTCTATCACAATCATTGATTCGTGCTTTTATTTCTTGCACTTTGGGAGTCATGTTAAGGAAATCTAGTCCTAGGCCAACGTGATGAAGATTTGGACCTATTTTCTCTTCTATTAGGTGCAGAGTCTCTGGTCTAATTTCTAGGTCCTTGATCCACTTTGAGTTGAGTTTTGTACAGGGTGAGAGATATGGGTTTAGTTTCATTTTGCTGCATATGGATTTCCAATTTTCCCAGCACCATTTGTTGAAGAGGCTCTCTTTTTTCCACTGTATGTTTTTTGCTCCTTTGTCAAGTATGAGATACCTGTATTTATGTGGCTTTGTCTCTGTGTCCTCTATTCTGTACCATTGATCTACCTGTCTATTTTGGTGCCAATACCAAGCTGTTTTCGTTACTATTGCTCTGTAGTATAGTTGAAGATCTGGTATTGTGATACCCCCTGCTTCGCTCTTCTTGCTAAGGATTGCTTTAGCTATTCTGGGTCTCTTATTCCTCCAAATGAATTTCATGATTGCTTGCTCTATTTCTATAAGGTCTGTCACTGGGATTTTAATTGGAATCGCATTGAATTTGTATAGTACTTTTGGAAGGATGGCCATTTTGACAATATTAATTCTGCCTATCCAAGAACATGGGAGATCTTTCCATCTTCTCAGATTCTCTTTAACTTCTTTCTTTAGTGTTCTGTAGTTCTCATTGTAGAGGTCTTCCACATATTTTGTTAGATTGATTCCCAAGTATTTTATTTTATTTGAGGTTAATGTGAATGGTGTAGTTTTCCTAATTTCTCTCTCAGAGGATGCATCACTTACGAATAAAAATGCATTAGATTTATGAGCATTAATTTTATATCCTGCTACTTTACTGAATTCATTTATGAGTTCCAGAAGTTTTCTGGTAGAATTCTTAGGGTCTTCTATATAGAGAATCATGTCATCAGCAAATAGGGATAGTTTGATCTCTTCTTTTTCTATTCATATTCCTCTAATTTCTTTGATCTGTCTAATTGCTCTGGCTAGAATTTCAAGAACAATGTTGAATAGTAGTGGTGAAAGAGGGCATCCCTGCCTTGTTCCAGTTCTCAGGGGGAATGCTTTCAATTTTTCTCCATTTAGAATGATAGTAGCTGTGGGCTTAGCATAGATAGCCTTTATAATGTTAAAGAGTGTCCCCACTATCCCTATTTTTTCTAGTGTTTTGAGCATGAATGGGTGCTGTATTTTATCAAATGCTTTCTCTGCATCTATTGAAATAATCATGTGGTTCTTGACTTTAAGTCTGTTGATGTGGTGAATTACATTGATTGATTTCCGGATGTTGAACCAACCTTGCATCCCTGGGATGAAACCCACTTGATCATGGTGCACTATCTTTTTAATATGCTTTTGTATGCGATTCGCTAAAATTTTGTTAAGAATTTTTGCATCTATGTTCATTAGAGATATGGGTCTGAAATTTTCTTTCCTCGACGTATCCTTCTCTGATTTTGGTATCAGGGTGATATTAGCTTCATAGAATGAGTTTGGAAGGGTTCCCTCCTCCTCTATTTCATGAAAAACTTTGAGGAGTATTGGAATGAGCTCTTCTTTGAAGGTCTTGTAGAACTCGGCTGTGAATCCATCTGGTCCTGGACTTTTCTTTGTTGGTAGTCTAATTACTATTACAGCATCTATTATTTGTTTTTAATCTTTATTATATTTAAGCACTTTTTACACATATCCTTAGAATTTCTACTGGGAACACTGAATGTCTGTAAAAGGTGTCTTTTAGTTATTATTGATATTACTCACATATTTTTTCTCCATAAGCATATTGATCGAATAAATCATTTGATAAAATCTTCATGCTGAAACATTTTTTGTGTTCCTGAGAGAAGTCTTAATTTTTCTTTTGGTACACTAGATGTGGTATATTAATAGTTTATTGAGTATTCCTGAAAATAGATTTTTCTAAACTACATTTGTAAATAAAGGAACTGTTTTCATTTTTCCATGCTTACAAATAGTTTAATTACCTTTTTCTGTCTCAAACACTTCTTACCTCCAGCACCAAGTTTGTCCTGCCTTTTGAGTTATGATAGGAATTGTGTATTGGGTCTGGAAAAAATAAACACAGAGATTTATTTTCCTTGATATCTGTATAAGATATTAGGCAAATAATCAACAAGGACTCCAAATTATCAAGTTCATGAGAGAAAACGACCCTGAATTTCTCTTCTTTCTGTTAAATGTAGTTTATGCAGATGTAAATTACAAGCACAGTTGTAATTGATGTTAGGAAGAGGATCAAGAGAGAGACAGGTTGTGCTTTGGAAAAATGACAGTTATAGACTGGATTCCTGGGGAAGGAGGCTATGGTTCATTCTGAGTACTCTCGGGATGGAAACCAAGAGGGAGGCTTGAGGGTAGAGCTTAGGGGTAAAGCACGTGCTTTGCCTGTGTCAGTCCTGGGCTCCATCACCAGCTTGGGGTGGAGCAGGGGGAAGACCAGTAGGGAATGGAAGGCAGCAAGATTGGGCAGAGGAAGTTTGGCCTAGGACTCATTTGTCAATTAAGGCATAAGCTGATTTCACAGGAGTTCTGAAAACAGGTCAGCCTCCAGAAATGCTATCAGTTGGGACAAGGGGACTGGGCTTCAAACCATCTTGGCTGGCACTGGCAGTAGACTGCCTTAGGGGAGCCAGGTAGGTGGGAGAAGGGCTTTTCTCAGGAACAGTGTCCCTGGGAGTGTACTGCACTTACAGCACCCACGGGGGCTTTGGTATTCCCAAGGCTTTCAGTTCCAGGAAGCTCAGGGTAGTGCTGGGGAGGACCTGCAGTAACAGAGGCCAAGTTCTAAGTGCCACTTTCTTTCTCTTGTATTGTACAAGAAAAAGCTTCACACTGGAAAGTTTACACTTTTTGAAGAAAAAGTTGAAAAGATATTAAGTAAAGAGATAAGGGAATAATTAGATACCTGGGGAACAGAAATATTACCTGGAGGATTTGCAAATATCCAGTCAAGGATGTATATTTACCACCAAAATTCTTTCAAATATTAATGAAGTATAAATGGAATCATATAAATGTTTTTTAAAACTTTTAAAATAAAATGAAAATATATTTAGAATTGTACAAAATGGCTAAGAGTTCTTTTTTTTCTTAATTTCAGAATGGATTAAAAATCACTTGTAGGACTAGAGATGTAGCTCAGTTGGTAGAGTGCCTGCCTTGCAAGCACAAGGCCCTGGGTTCAGTCCCCAGCACTGCAAAAAACAAAACAGAACAAAAAACAAAAAAAAATCATTTGTACCCATTTAAAAAATAACAAGGATATTACTAGGAACTAGCCAATATCTTCAACAACTAATGATGCCCTTTCCCTTTAGGCAGTTACGAAGGGTAGGGGGAATTTTGCCTTGGATTCCTTCCTGTCTAAGAAGATGACTGGCTTTTTGACTGAATAAACTGAAACCACATTTTTGGTTAGGAATCTCATAATTTAATCCTAACTGAAAAATAAATCCACTTTGTTAATGACAAAATCTTTAGAGCACTTTGCTCATTATAAATTAAATTAGGGCTTTTTACTGAGTTTTTGTTTCATACAAATATTCAAAGAATGTTACCAAGTCTGAAATTGATTTTTACATTACATTGCAATGCTGCCAAACTCACAGAGAAATGCACTTTAATTCTCTGTCACCAGATGCAGTGCTTTCATATTTTAAGTGTCTTTCATGCAAAAATAAAAAAAAATATCAAAGTGACAGATCTACCATTTTATAAAACTTCACAATGTTTTGGACAGTGAATAGTTTGAGTTTTTCCATTTAATATGCTTTAAAAACTATTAGTTATTTAATAATTCAGTGCTTGCAATCTATGAGTCGGTTTTCTTCTTTTTTCTCCATTTTTATTATGTCATGTTATAACGTGTTTCTTGTCCATCAGGTTTTTTTTTTCACTCTCAGTACTTTTTCATATTTTCCTCTGCCTCCCTTTAGCTTGAAATCAAGAATTTAAAATTCAGCCTGCAACCCAGACTCACATAAAAAGTACTACCCTCCAGAGGAACGTCATTCAAATCTCTAATTCTTTCCAGTTGATACTGTTTTATTGGTTACTAAATTAGTGAACAAAATGGACTCAGAGTTGTACTTTTTTACTACATTTAATAGCATATTCTTAAAAATATAAACAATATTTTAGGAGAAATATAATCTATAGAAAACTATATTCAATTACAAAATATTAAAAAATCCAAGGTAATTCTAATTGTAATGATAAAGTTTAATCTTAACAGTCATAGTCCCTACATCAGCATTTCTCACAATAGTGGCCCCTCAAAGGTTATCTCAAACAAATAAATTAATTCATTAAAGCAATTCCTAAATGCTACTCCATTTATGAGCTTCATTGACTTTTAGTCTATGTTTGAAACAAATGTGTAGTCTATTTTGTAACAAAAATCTTATTTATAAAAAAAAGATTTGTATAACACCAAAGAATGCTTTATGTCACCTGAATTATCAAAGTTTTCCTATATGTAGGAAATTTAACCATCAGTTTCAATGGTACTAAAACCTTTGAAATTGAGAGTTTCAATCAAATAATGGATACCTTATGAGATTTTCTACTGTGGTGCTGGTTCTATTAAAAGCACCTTTTACATAGGAGTAAATCAAAGCGTTGTATCCAACGCTTTTTAAAAAGTCTTCCACACTTAACAGCTGGGTTTAAGACACTAAGTTTTAAACACTAGCCTGAGCTAAATATTTGCCTTCAGCAAGAAGGAAATCAAAGGCCAGAAATGTGACATCGGTTCCTACAAGATGGAGTCACTTTAATAGTTAGGTCTCGAGACAGTTGGAAAGATGAAGATTAGAACCTGGAGGTATATGAGCCAGATGGTACAGGCCATCTTAAACCAGATTTAGCTGTCTCTAATAATCAGTGATTTTTCCCCTTCTCTTATTAGTTAGGATCTTTCGGATGCCTGTAAGAGAAATCTACTTTCAGGAGACTCTTTCATAACAAAACAAAAGATAAACAACAACAAAAAAGCTTTCTTATACTATTGAAATACTTCAGAGAATCCAAGGACTAATAGCATCATTGAGCTTCACAGAGGACTGGAGGCAGAAATAGAAATGCCATCAGGTACCTACTTGTTTGGGGAGGGCTAAACCACAAAGGGCATTGTTTTCTTTGACAAAGAGAGTTTGTGATTTAGAACTGTAAGGAAGAGACAATTTTTCTACAAGTTTTCAAATGTGATCACTTGATTATATTTGTGTGCTATTACATAATAAATAGCATTCTTAAGAAAACACCCACACAGTGGAACAAAGACCTTTTCTCCCAACACCTTCTACATCTCAGTCATTAGTGACAACAGAGTTCTGCACAAGAGGAAGAGCCTCAAAATTCCCCAGACCTACTGAGCAAGAAATGAGGGGATGGCCACAGGGACAAAAGCCACTGTCCTCCAGACAGCCCACCTGCCTCCATCAGCAAAGATCACCATGGTGTTCCAGATACCACCTCTCTTAACCTCCCGGTATTCTCTTTGTGACTATCTTCCAAGACAATCTTATCAGCTATTACCCTACTTTTATCAGACACCAGAAGAGAATATCCTGTGTTTTTGTTTGTTTGTTTGTTTGTTTTAGATAGGCTAAGAGTCACAAAAGTTTTGTCCCTGAAGACAATCAAGTCTGGGTACAAGCAGAGGGAAGAACAGGAGAGACAATGACAAGAGACATTGGACAGTGGTTTTCTCGAAGGTTTAAGGGACTTGACTGGAAATGGGCATGAGGGAATTTTCAGGAGAAAAAGAATGTCCTAGGTCTTGATTTTCAGTTCTGGATACATAGATGCATATTTGTCCTTCTTTATCTATATTTTAAGATATATGAATTTTATAATTAAGTAAAAAAAAATTAAGTAAATAAAAATAGAGGGTACACCTGAAACCCAGATGGCAGAAAGTCAGTGGTGGTTAAAGCTTGGTGGTGGGGGTGGTTAAAGCTTGGTGGTGGGGGTGGTTAAAGCTTGGTGGTGGGGGTGGTTAAAGTTTGGTGGGGGTGGTTAAAGCCTGGTGGGGGTGCCTAAGAACTGCATATACTTTTTTATTTACTTTTATCCTTTGCTTAAACCCTCCAAAGATTCCCTATTTCACTATGGGTAAAAGGGAGTCCTTACTATGGCTTTTGAAGTACCACAAAACTCATAAGAAGTACCTACCCTCCCAATGCCTTTCTTGACCTTAGTCCTCATTAGTCTCTCTCTGCCTGGCTGCACTATAGCCATAAACCACAGCCTGGTCTGGCTTCTCCGAAGATGTCTGGCCCGTGTGCACACAGTTGTGCATTAGTTGCTCCATTTTCCTGTGGTCCCCTCCCCTGACACAACCCTGACCAATTCTTTTATCTCTTTTAATTCCTTGAAAAAACATCACTTTTGCAATTAGGTCCACCCCCTTCTTCTCCCTTTGACTTGTTTCCAAAGTGTTCATTACCTTTTAACAAGCACACACGTTAAATATCTATTATCTTTATTCTTTCTTGGCCCCCTCTCAAATATAAATTCTAGAACAAGAATGGAGTAAAAAATCTGGGTTTATTTTGCTGATTTTCTGATTCAGAGTCCCTGCAACAATGCCTAACACGTAATAAGTGTTTCATGAATATTTGTTGAATGAATAAACAAGTGATTTCTCCAACAATCTGTGAAGTTCCCTTACTTCACAAGCAGAGAATGCCTCCTCATCCATTTTTGGAGGGTTGTAGAAAGAGTGATTCCTTCTTCCTCAGGGTGTGTTTTCACAACTGGACACTCTGCATGAAAGCCTCCTGCTGCCATAACATCAATGACCTTTCCTTGATGATTTTCTTTGTCAGTTGGGCATTGAGAGAATTTGTAGAAATATTAAAAATATCAAGCAAGAAAATAGTCTCAGGAAGAACAAAATATAAAGAATTAAATGTGATTAATCCTTTTGTTTTCTCATCTTGCATATTAGAGCTCTCCTGAGAAGCAGAAACAGCAGAAGAGAGACAGACAGACTGGCAGACAGATTTTAAGGAATTGGCTCATGCTATCGTGGAGGATGAGCAATGCCACAACCTGCAGGGTGGGACAGCAGCCTGGACACCCAGGGAAGGGCCACAGTTCACATCCATAAGCAGTCTGCGGGCAGAATTCCTGTTTGCTTGGGAAGGGCCTTTGCTCTGTTAAGGACTTTAAATGATTGGACACATTTCACTCTCCTTATGGAGGGTCATCTGTGTTATTCTGAATCCGCCCATTTAAATATTAGTCCCATCCAAGAAACCTTCACAGAAATATCTAGAATAATGTTTGACCATATATCTGGCCACCTGGCCCTGCCAAGTTGACATATAAAATTAGCCATCATGTGTTTTTACAAATTATGTGAAGTATCCTTTGTGGCATAAACTTTCCAAATCTTAGCCTTCTGTTCTTGAGAAAATTGCTAATAACAAGCTAGAGGCACTCATGTCAACTCCAAACAAAGTGGAATTGGTAGTGGTGAGGCGGGAGGAGGGAGGGGACCTCACACGCAAATTTCTGAGAGAAGAACCATCACAGGGCCTGCTAAAACCTATGAGAAATTCCTGCACATCCTCCACATCCTACATGTTCTCCATATATGTCTGTAAAGAGAATTTTCCTAAGGGCTTCTCAAATCTCAGCTTTCCTGTAGTCCTGCCTATGTTGCAAGTAGCCTTGCTAAACCACAACTTCGTAGCCAGGGTCATTTCTATGACAACATTTCCCTAGTTACAGCCCAAACTTCCAATCAACAAATAGCACTTTTTGCAGTGAACTTCTGTGACTAATGGACTTTATTTCAAAACAACTCACAAGGACTTCTTTGTGCCTTTAAAAGCTTTCCCTTGCCTCAGCCTCCTGACGTGTGCCCAGAATTCATCAGAACATGTATATCTGATTGCAACCCCTTGACATATTCTGATGTAAACTCATTTCGTTGGAGAATCATTGTCTCAGTTGCTGTTTTAGATTGACATTCTGCTGCCAAACTTGTCCAGTGATAGTTCCACATGACCATTTCTTTTTCTCAAACATAGAGATTGCTTCTCTCTCCATGCTTATGAATCCCTGCTGCCTCTCCTTCTCACCCTTGCTCTTACGATATCTCACTCTGTTTTTTTTTTTTTCTTTTTTTCCTCTTATTCTTTGGTTTGAACTCTTCCTGTTGCTCTGTTGGCCTTGCTCACATGTGCTGTATTTTCACATTGTATTTTCACTCCCTGATGTCAGATTTCTCTACTCATTTCTCAATATACAAGGTATCTTATGACCAACAAGCCTCAAACGTCCATGTCCAAACTGGTCCAACACCATTAACTTTTTCCATCCCTTCTCCCGCCATGAATGCTTTCTTGGAAACAGACTGGTTCAGCTTGGACAAGATGTTCAACTGTACTAAGTCAAATTGCAAGTCCTTGGCCAGAGGGTTGGTGGTACTTGGCTTACTATCTCTTTGGCATGGCTTTAGGGGCAACTTGAGATAGGAATAGGGCTACTCTCCAAGGGTGCGCTTCCAGAAATAGGAAAAAAAAAAAAAAAAAAGAAACTGTTAGACTAAGAGATGTTTAATAAGCTACTTTGATTTTGCTAAAAGTTTTAATAATTTAATACATTTCTTAGTATAATATTGCAATAATATATCATCAAGTTAACAGAACAAAGCCATTTCTGTTACTATTGTTCTATTTATCTTTTGGATTGCAGTCAACTCTGAGAATGGATAGGAAAAAAACACCTAAGATCCCACATGACAAAAATATTAAGGTAACCAATTAAGGAGAAAATTAAAGCATCTATCACTTATGGGGCATTTGTCGTGTGCATACTGGTCCCCATCTTTTAATATATTGCACACACAGTACAATATTTTCTTGATCACTTTAGTGGCATTTGTTCTAACAGTGTCAAGATCTGTGATCTCTTTTTTAAGGTCTGGTGACCAGAATGGCAAAGAATATCATTCACAAATGAAGGTGTCTTTTTAAGGAGGAATAACCATTTCTATTTTGTAGTTAGGCTTCCTGTTGGTACTCAGAATATATTTGACTTTTGGGTCTATCACGTGTTAGGCACAAGTTAAAGACATTTATGTGCACGATCTTTCACTGGTGGGGAGTGGGGAACAAAACTGTGAGCTAGTAAGAGGCTTAAAGAAGCTTAATAATGGGATTGACATTATACAGTAAGTGAAAATCAAGACAAATTAAATCCAAGTCTCTTGATTTCATGGACCAAGTCTTCATTAAAAAAACTTTACTGCCTCCCAAGCACCTCATCAATCAGCATTGCTTGATTGTTTTCAGGAAGCACACACTGATTTATCTAAGGGTCAAAGGACATCATGTTTGCACCTTATGCTTAAATGGTTCAGAATCATAATTCATATCGACAGAGAAAAAGCATGTGATGGAGCGAATGGATGAACATTCACACTATCTGGGTGAACTCCTCGTATTATTCTTAAAACTCCCCTATAACTTTGATCTTAGGTCAAAATACAGAGTTGAAATTTAAAAAGGACATTTTATAGAGATTAAATCAACTTAACACCAGGTGGGTGTCTGAATTATTTTGTATGTTATAAGTCTTGAAATAAGACTTCTAATCAAAGGCTTTGTGCATTTGCGATTTTAAAACCAAATTACTCTCCAATGTCACTTCAGTTTGCATTTCCAGCAGTGTAGCCAGTTCTCAGACTTCTATAATTTCCCCAAACCTGACAGTATTGTTTTAAATCATTTGCAACTTTGAAAATTAACTGATAACAATAAAATCCTGTTTTGTTATTTTGATTTGTACTTCTTTGATAGCTCTTCTGTTAGAATATATTTTTTAAACACTCAAGATGTTTTTGCCATGAATCATCTGTTCAAGTCTTTTGCCCATTTTAAATGCTTTTCCTTTTGTCATTTTCTGATTAATATATAGGTTTTTATATACTCACCTTTATTTTTATGCAAAATGTTTCTTAAACATTGAATACTTGTCAATCTACATTTTTTTCTCTTTTGGAGGTAAGAATAAGGGTGGGTAGCCTGAATAAATCAATTAAAGTGTGCTCACCATTCTTTCAGCCATGTGCTGAATTAATGCTTGGGGGAAGCATGAAGTATTTGCACTTCTTTAAATGCAAATATGTATATGTATGTGTGTATATATACACATATCATTCCATATCGACACGTTGTGTGGTAAAATATTCTCAACTACACTGGAAATCCTGAATATACAAAAACATAATTGAGGTCTAACTCTATCTTTTGCCTCCTGGAAGGCAAGTTTAAATACAATTTCAAGCAGTTTGTGAATTGCCTTGGGATTTTTTTTTTTTACGATGTGGGTCCCTCCTCCTCACACCTTCAGGAATGACTTCTGCAGAAACAGGTTTAAAGGTGGAGACCAAAATATTGTAGATTTAAAGGGTTATAAAGAACCTGGTAGAGTTGTCTTGGAATCTAAGCAGATTAATCTTAGTCTTTCCTAGAAGATGTAAATATAATTTATAAAACCTGGTGTCCACAACCTGAATGAAAATCTGCGGAGGGCATTAACGAGCATCTTCAACACTGTACTTCTAAATTAAATGTGACATTCATGGGAACCATTTAATGCCGTTCAGCTCTGCTCCGATGGCCATTTTAATTGGATCGCTGCTGCTCTGAAAAGAAAAGGTACTGATGATGCTAGAACAACGAGGCTCTCACTAAAGCACCACCCAAGAAGATGTTGGATTTGAATTTACAGGTTAGCTCATCCTATCCCTCTTTCATAAGTGCACTGTGACTCGGTGACTGGACAAACACACAGAGGCTCATTGTCAATTCTGTGGCTTATCATCTGCTGACAACTAGTCTCTCCTGAACTGAACTGCGTGTCTGCTCATCTGCTGTGGCTTCTAGTTACGTCGCATAATTACAGTCAGTGTTTTCATCCTGAGGCCCCTTCTTCTATCGGGGACTCTGAGAATGTGAATGAGACCCTGGAGTTGAATATAAAATTGAAAAAGGATGAAGTTCAAACCAGAAGCAGAAATGACTGTGGTAATGTTCCCCTGAGAAAAAGACTGTAATGTACAGAACATTCTTTCAAAATCAGTTTTGAACTCTCCTTTTCTGAATCTTAAAAAATAAAGCAACAGAAGTACGCAAACATCCATTCTTTAATTCCAATGAGCAATTATTAAAATTACTTTTTTAGACTGCTCCTGAAAAAAGTTGTTGAACTTAATGTCAATTTATAAAATCGAGGTTGTAATCAAATGAGGGAACTAAAGATTATCCAGGTCAGAAAGAGTCATGCTGTAAACTGTTGAAAAGCTGTCTTTATTTTACTATAAGTGGTGCAAGTGGCTACACCTTTACAACCTTCCTTCAGTCTCACTATTCCTTCAATATCAATGAGAATTGATATTAACTGCTTATTACAAACTCTAAAGGGAATATATTTAATAATGCAGATGACACACACAAATGTATAACCATTTTGTATCATTCTGGATATATTTTTATAACATCACACAAATTACAAATAATTTTTCCAGGGTTTGAATGCAGGTCCTCTTTACTCTAAATGACACTCCTAGTCAATAACTAAAGGTTGTTTCCACCAAAGACACAATCAAAATTTTTTCAAAGTTTTTTAAAAAATTTTGATTAGTTTTAAAATCAACTAAAGTCACTGATTCCATCTTCTTCCTCAACAGACAGATAGCCTTGGCAAAGAAAACAGGTGACTTGTTAAATTTTCTATCACGTATAGAAGGCTCAAATAACCTTTTTCTTTTCACATACAAAAAAATTAATGTAATGCTAGATCTGTAGATACAATTGCACTGTTTCAGAGTAAGGACACTTCGACTGAAATGGCATTATCCATTGTCATTTAGTCTCCACCCTTAAGGAGGCAACCACTACGTGTGATAGTGGTAGTAAGAATGATAGCTGATAAAATGCTCTAGCGAATGCATATACATACATAAGAATTGCTTTGTATCTGATTGGAATTTCTTCCTCTAACAGGCGCCCATACCGAATAGTCAGATAAGATGTAATAGCAGTCAGGTGATGTGAGTACCATGGAAATAATGACACTTGGTCAGAGGCAGTGAATTTTCTAGGGAAATAGAATGTTGCAGAAATATGAGTCAGACAGTTATCTTAGATTGGTATTGGTTTAGGGCTAGAAGACTTTCCAGGGTGGAGAGAGCAGTGTTTCTTAAAGTATAGATATGAACCAGACCAGCAGCATCAGTATCACTTTGGAAATTATTAAAAAATGCAAATCTTCAGACTGCATTCTAGACTTATTGAATCAGAAACTCTAGGGGATAACAGTCTCTCTCTCTCTCTCTCTCTCTCTCTCTCTCTCTCTCTCTGTGTGTGTGTGTGTGTGTGTGTGTGCTGGGCATCAAACCCAGGGACCTATGCATGCTAAACAACTGCTCTACTACTGAGCTGTATCTTCATTCCAGTGTTTTAACAAGACCTTCAGGTGATTCTGCTACATGCTGGACTTTGAGAACCACTGGTCTAAAAGAAGTAATCATTTGCCAAAGGAGAGCCTGGAGACCTGACCATCAGCTCAGCGGGAAGGAGGAAATGCTGAGAAGAGCAATGTCATGCAAAGAGCGCAGATACTGACAAGATGAAACTTGGCTGAACCCAGGAGTCTATTTCACTAGCCCCTGTCCTTGGCAGTAAAGATTTCCAAATGTGGAAAAGAAAAACTGTTCTGACTGCTACAAATGAAAAGGAAGACTTGTGATTTGTTTCTGATGAAACTACATTCATATATCTGTCCACAGTGCATTGAGATCATTGATACACACTGAAATATTTAAAGCATTTGCTTTAATTTGAGCAATCTTAGGCATTTACACTAAATTAGGCAAAGTATATGACTTGGAAAAAATATGATCTCTGGGCAAGCAACTAAGAGACTGCTGTCAGGGCCTACAGAATCCTGGAAGACTCTCTAAAATCAGCCACACAATTCAGGAATATTTTATAGGGTTATCATGTCACATTGACATAATGAGAGCAAGT
>JAJEJO010000320.1:2071797-2135038 GCA_020662805.1 Glaucomys volans
CCTTTATAGCCTTAGATAAATTTTATGGTTCGAATAGGAAAGACTTCTAGAGTTATGCTGGATGTTAAATTATGAGCTTATATCCATATCAGATATGGACTAAGGCTATTAAAATTATTTTTAAAAATATTGTCATCAAGTCATGAAGTTACAAATGAATGCAGAAAGAATGCTGTCAGTTTGACTGAGGCTTAGGCTTGTTTCTGGAGTAATTTTTCATATTTCTCAGGTAATATCACATGTTTATAGAGCTCAATAGCTAGGAAGTTTCATCTAACCAGCTTAAATGGCTTGACATAAAGCAGTTATACATTTAATATCTACTTTAATATCTTAGGAACTTTTCTCATGATTAAACACAAATGAAACTTTCTTCTTCATCCTCATGAATTTGAGTCATAGTCTCTTATTTCTCCTTTTTGTCTTGAGTCTGCGATTGTCTCTCATGAGCTCTAATGTCTTGCTGTCCTTTGGACTTTATCTCTAAGTTCGGTGCCTAATGTATACCCTTATGGTTATTTTGCTACTGTGTAAATAACACTGTATTTTGAATTAAATTGTATTTTTTCAATTGTCCATCCTCAATTTATTCTGTATTCCTCATCATCCTATCTGTGCCCCAGGAAGCTGACCAGTATAGCTGGGCCACCCTGGCTTCCTCACTCTATGACTTTGATTTGCAAGGAGCCAGTGTGGGGCATGGGCAAGAGAAAATAGACAAGGAGAGGGAAGTCCAAGAGCAGCTTCCCTCCAGTCCCTCCCTGCTGGGTGGAGACCAGCTTGCTGCCTTCTTTACTGGGGCTCCCAGGTGCTATTGGACCTTTCCCTACAGGTATGTTACTATCTCTGGATTTCATTAACTGATCTCACTTCTCTTCTCATTTACTTCCTTTTACCTTTTTAAATTATCCTCAGTTATCCATTAGAACAGGCTGATGTTTCCAACATCAAGAAACTTTGATTAATATTGTTACTTTTTATTGTTTGTTCTATTTAGTTATACATGACAGCAGAATGCATTTTGATTCACTGAACACAAATGGGGTACAAATTTTCTTTTCTCTGTACACAACATAGCATACCACTCATGTAATCACACATGCACATAGGGTAATGATGTTTGTCTCATTCCACCATTTTTCCTTCCCCCACTCCCCTATCCTCATTTCTCTACACAATCCAAAGTTCCTCCATTCTTCCCTTATCCCCTCCCAGTTATGTATCAGAATCCACCTATCAGAGAAAACATTCGGACTTTCATCTTTTAGGATTGACTCATCTCATTTACCATGATATTCTCCAATTCCATCCATTTATCAGAAAATGCCATAATTTTATTCTTCTTTATGGCTGAGTAATATTCCATTGTGTATATACCACAGTCTCTTTATCCATTCATCTATTGAAGGGCATCTAGGTTGGTTCCACAATCTAGCTATTGTGAATTGAGCTGCTATAAACATTGATGTGGCTGCATCACTGTAGTATGCTGATTTTAAGTCCTTTGGGTATGGGTCAATGAGTGGGATAAGTGGATCAAATGGTGGATCCATTCCAAGTTTTCTAAGGAATCTCCATACTGCTTACATAATGGTTGCACCAATTTTCAATCCCACAGCAATATATGAGTGTACTTTTCCCCCCAAATCCTTGGCAACACCTATTGTTGCTTGTATTCTTGGTAATAGTCATTTTACTTCCAGTGACATGAAATCTTATGGTGGTTTTAATTTGCATTTTTCTAACTACTAGAGATGTTGAATATTTTTTCATATATTTATTGATCAATTTTATATCTTCTTCTGTGAAGTGTCTGCCCAGTTCCTTAGCCCATTTATTGATTGGATTCTTTGTACTTTTCCTGTTAGGTTTTTTGAGTTCTTTATAAACTCCAGAGATTAGTGCTCTATCTGAAGTGTGTGTGTGGTAAAGATTTTTCTCCCACTCTGTAGGCTCTCTCTTCACATTATTGATTGTCTACTTTGCTGAGAAAAAGCTTTTTAGTTTGAATCCATCGCATTTGTTGATTCTTGCTTTTATTTCTTGTACTTTGGGAGTCTTGCTAAGGAAGTCTGGTCCTAAGCCAACACAATGAAGGTTTGGGCCTGCTTTTCCTTCTGTTTGCTGTACAGTCTCTGGTCTAATTCTTATGTCCTTGATCCATTTTGAGTTGAGTTTTGTGCAGGGTTAAAGATAGGGGTTTAATTTCATTTTGCTGCATATGGATTTCCAAATTTTCCCAGCACTATTTGTTGAAGAGTCTATCTAAAAAGCCTTAGAAGATGAAAAGACCTCCCATGTTCTTGGATAGGCAGAATTAATATTGTCAAAATGTCCATAATACCAAAAGCACTATACAGATTCAATGCAATTCCAATTAAAATCCCAAGGACCTCATAGAACCTCATAGAAATCAAGAAAACAATCATGAAATTCATTTGGAAAAATAAGAAACTCTGAAAAGTCAAAGCAATCTTTAGCAGGAAAAGTGAAGCAGAAGGTATCACAATACAAGAACTTAAACTATACTAGTAACAAAACAATAGTAATAGCAATACTATACCATTGTAACAAAATAGCATGGTAACAAAAACAGCATGGTATTGGCACCAAAATAGGCAGGTAGACCAATGGTACAGAATAGAAGACACAGAGAGAAGCCCACATAAATACAGATCTCATACTAGACAAAGGTGCCAAAAACATACAATGAATAGTATTATTTTAAACAGACATCTGCTGGGCCCTTGGCAGCAATGGGAAGAGTTCAGGGTGCTATAACAAAATGCCTTAGACTGGGTTATTTGTAAATTTCAGAAATTTATTTCTCATCGTTCAGGAGTCTGAGAAGTCCAGGGTCATCACCTGCAGATTCAGTATCTGTTAAAAACTCTTCTGCTTCAAAGATGGTGCCTTCTTGCTGTGTCCCCCAGGGCAGAAGAGCAGAAAAAGGGGGGTGGGGGAGCTAAAGAGTGCTTTAGGGAGTTGTTTTATTTTTTATTTTTTTATTTTTATTTATTTATTTGTGGTGCTGGGGATTGAACCCAGGGCCTTGTGCTTGTGAAGCAAACACTCTACCAACTGAGCTATATCCCCAGCCCAGGGAGTTGTTTTATAAGACCACTTATCCAATTTGTGAGGGTGGTGCCTTTACGACCAGATAACCTCAAATCCCATCTCTTAATGCCATCACTTGGGGGTGAGATTTCAACGTATGAATCTTGAAAGACATAATAGTCAGACCACAGCAAGTACCAACACTGCAAAAAAAATTATCTCCCTTTACTTAATTTCCAGAAAATCCTTTTTTATATCATAGTGACTTGTCTAATTCTGGTTGTAGCAAAACAAAGAAAATTCTGTAGTAGGGATATTAATTCTCATTTAAAGCATTCAGTAGAGACCCAGCTGGGAGTCCAGAGGACCAGCCACTCGACCTTCCCCACAGGTCCAAGCACCGCATTATCAAGCACCTCTCAAACAACAGACTACTGAACAATAGGAGGTTTGAACAGTACAGTATGATTTTATTGCAGAAATTTTTTTTAAATAGTAGTACTATTATGATTATTCCCACTTTTTTCTTTTATTAATATTCTTATCACTCTATCATCCTCTTATTTATCTGTTTCCTTGGAGACTCTCTCTTTTCTCATGCTGACAACCTATTTATTTCTTTCTTCCTTTTTTTTTTTTTTGCAGTGCTGGGGATTGAACCCAGGGCCTTGTGCTTACGATGCAGGCACTCTACCAACTGAGCTATATTCCCAGGCCAACCTAATTCTTTTAATCCCACTTTCACTATTCCTACAACATAGTACCTCTATAGACTCACTTCCTATCTCATTAACTTTATGTTCTCTTTTTCCACCATTTGAAATTGTGGTCTTTATTGCAAACCTATTGGTTATGCTGTAGATAATAATGTGAACTCATCTCTGTATATTACGACAACAGTTAATATCTAAATAGGATCTATATGGATTAAGGATGCATATTGTTTATATGATGCATTGCTAATATTAATCTCTTCAAGGTGAGGTAATGAAAATCTGCAGGGACACGATAAGTCTTTAAAGGGAAATTGCAATACTTCTGATTCGCATTGCTAGAGGGGAAGATACACAAGCAACATGAGAAAACAAGGTAAGAAAGTGTCCCAAACAGACCTAGATGCTATATCAATAAAACCCAATGACAACATGGTAGAAGGAATGTCAGAAAGGGAGTTCAGAATGTACATAATTAAAATGATCCAAGAAGCGAACGGTGTGATGAGAGCACAAACCCTGGCAATGAATAATCAGCTAAAAGAGCAATTGCAGGAAGCAAAACCTCGTTTCAATAAAGAGATAGAAATTCTGAAAAAAAAAAAAAACAGAAATCCTTGAAATGAAGGAAACAATAAACCAAATTAAAAACTCAATAGCATAACTAACAGGCTAGATCACTTGGAAGACAGAACCTTGGACAATGAAGACAAAATATGTAATCTTGAAAACAAAGTCAACCAAACAGAGAAGATGGTAAGAAATCATGAACAGAACCTCCAAGAACTATGGGACGTCATGAAAAGACCAAATTTAAGAATTATTGGGATTGAGGAAGGCACAGAGATATAAACCAAAGGAATGAATAATCTGTTCAATGAAATAATATCAGAAAATTTCCCAGATCTGACAAATGAGATGGAAAATCAAATACAAGAGGCTTACAGGACACCAAACGCACAAAATTACAACAGATCCACACCGAGGCACATTATAATGAAAATACCTAACATACAAAATAAAGATAGAATTTTAAAGGCTGCAAAAGAAAAGCATAAGATTACATTCAGAGGGAAACCAATATGGATATCAGCAGTTTTCTCAGTCCAGACCCTAAAAGCAAGAAGGGCCTGGAACAGCATATTTCAAGCTCCAAAAGGTAATGGATGCCAAACAAGAATCTTGTACCCGGCAAAACTTACCTTTAGATTTGATGACAAAATTAAATCCTTCTATGATAAACAAAAGCTAAAATAATTCACAAATAGAAAGCCTGCACTACAGAACATTCTCAGCAAAATATTCCAAGAGGAAGATATGAAAAACAACAATGTAATCCAGCAAAAGGAGAAATTACCCTAAAGGAATAGCCAATTAAAGGAGAAATCAAGTGAAGTTAAAAGTCAAAAATAAGTCAAAATGACCGGGAATGAAGTTATATCTCAATAATAACCCTGAATGTAAATGGCCTAAACTCAGTAATCAAAAGACATAGACTGGCAGATTGGATTAAAAAGAAAGACCCAACAATATTCTGTCTTCAAGAGACTCACCTCATAGAAAAGAACACCCCCAGACTAAAGGTGAAAGGATGGGAAAAAGCATACCACACACACGGACTCAGTAAAAAAGTGGGGGTTTCCATTCTCATTTTAGATAAAGCAGACTTCAAGCCAAAGTTAGTTAGAAGGGAGAAAGAAGGTTATTTCATACTGCTTAAGGGAAGCATAAACCAGCAAGACATAACAATCATAAATATTAATGCCCCAAACAATGGCGCATCCCTGTATGTTAAACAAATACTTCTCAATTCCAGGAACCAAATAGACCAAAACACAATAATACTAGGTGATTTTAATACACCTCTCTCACCATTGGACAGATCTTCCAAACAAAAATTGAACAAAGAAACCATAGATCTCAATAACACAATCAATAATTTAGACTTAACAGAAATATAGAGAGTATTCCATCCATCAACATGTGAATACACTTTCTTCTCAGCAGCTCATGGATCATTCTCTAAAATAGACCATATGTTATGCCATAAAGCTACTCTTAGCAAATACAAAAAGATAGACATACTACCTTGCATTCTGTCAGATCATAATGGAATGAAATTAGAAATCAATAATAAAATAAAAAGCAGAAACTACTCCAATGCCTGAAGATTAAATAATACACTATTGAATGATGTATGGATAACAGAAGACATTGGGGGAAAATAAAAAAATTCATAGAGGTAAATGAGAACAACGATACAACATATCAAAATCTCTGGGACACTAAGAAAGCATTACTAAGAGGAAAATTCATTGCATGGAGGGCATTCAACAAAAGAATGAAAAGTGAACAAATAAATGACTTCACATTACAGCTCAAAGCCCTAGAAAAAGAAGAACACATTAGCACCAAAAGTAGTAGAAGACAGGAAATAATTAAAATCAGAGCTGAAATCAATGAAATTGAAACAAAAGAAACTATTCAAAAAATTGACAAAACAAAAAGTTGGTTCTTTGATAAAATAAACAAAATTGATAAATCCTTAGCCACACTAACAAAGAGAAGAAGAGAAAAAACTCAAATTACTAAAATTCGGGATGAAAAAGGAACTATCATGATGGACACTATCAAAATACGAAACATAATTAGAAACTATTTTGAAAATCTATATCAAAATAGAAAATCTCAAAGACATCGATATGTTTCTAGAGACATATGATCCACCCAAACTGAATTTGGAGGACATACACAATTTAAACAGACCAATTTCAAGCAATGAAATAGAAGAAGTCATCAAGAGCCTACCTACCAAGAAAAGTCCAGGGCCAGATGGGTTCTCAGCTGAGTTCTACAAGACCTTCAAAGAAGAACTCATTCCAATACTCCTCAAAATATTCCATGAGATAGAAGAGGAGGGAACACTTCCAAACTGCTATCAAACTTCCAAATAAGCTATCACTATTTGCAGATGATATGATCCTATATTTAGAGGAGCTGAAAAATTCCACCAGAAAACTTCTAGAACTAATAAATGAATTCTATGAAGCTAATATCATCCTGATACCAAAACCAGACAAAGACAAATCAAGGAAAGAAAATTTCAGACCAATATCCCTAATAAACATAGATGCAAAAATCCTTAACAAAATTTTAGAAAATCACAAACAAAAACATATAGAAAAGATAGTGCACCATGATCAAGTGGATTTCATTCCAGGGATGCAAGGTTGGTTCAAAATCCATAAATCTATAAATGTAATTCACCACATCAACAGGGTTAAAGTTAAGAACCACATGATTATTTCAATAGATGCAGAAAAAGCATTTGATAAAATACAGTACCCCTTCATGCTCAAAACACCAGAAAAAATAGGGACAGTAGGAACATACCTCAACATTGTAAAGGCTATCTATGCTAAGCCCATGGCCAACATCATTCTAAATGGAGAAAAACTGAAAGTATTCCCTCTAAAAACTGGAACTAGGCAGGGATGCCCTCTTTCACCGCTTCTATTCAACATCGTCCTTGAAATTCTAGCCAGAGTAATTAGACAGACTAAAGATATAAAAGGGATTCAAATAGGAAAAGAAGAACTTAAGCTATCACTATTTGCAGATGATATGATCCTATATTTAGAGGAGCTGAAAAATTCCACCAGAAAACTTCCAGAACTAATAAATGAATTCAGTAAAGTAGCAGGGTATAAAATCAACACTCATAAATCTAATGCATTCTTATTCATAAGTGATGAATCCTCTGAAAGAGAAATTAGGAAAACTACCCCATTCACAATAGCTTCAAAAAAAAAAAATCTTGGAGTCAATTTAACAAAAGAGTTGAAAGACCTCTACAACGAGAACTACAGAACACTAAAGAAAGAAATTAAACAAAACCTTAGAAGATGGAAAGATCTCCCATGTTCTTGGATAGGCAGAATTAATATTATCAAAATGGCCATACTACCAAAAGCGCTATACAAATTCAATGCAATTCCAATTAAAATCCCAATGATGGACCTCATAGAAGTAGAGCAAGCAATCATGAAATTCATTTGGAGGAATAAGAGACCCAGAATAGCTAAAGTAATCCTTAGCAGGAAGAGCAAAGCAGGGGGTATCACAATACCAGAACTTCAACTATACTACAGAGCAATAGTAACAAAAACAGCATGGTATTGGTACCAAAATAGACAGGTAGATCAATGGTACAGAATGGAGGACACAGAGACAAACCCAAATAAATACAGGTATCTCATACTTGACAAAGGAGCCAAAAACATACAATGGAGAAAAGATAGCCTCTTCAACAAATGGTGCTGGGAAAATTGGAAATCCATATGCAGCAAAATGAAACGAAACCCATATCTCTCACCCTGCACAAAACTCAACTCAAAATGGATCAAGGATCTAGGAATTAGACCAGAGACCCTGCACCTAATAGAAGAAAAAGTAGGTCCAAATCTTCATCATATCAGCCTAGGACCAGACTTCCTTAACATGACTCCCGAAGCACAAGAAATAAAAGCAGGAATCAATAATTGGGATAGATTCAAACTAAAAAACCTTTTTTCAGCAAAGGAAACAATCAGGAATGTGATGAGAGAGCCTTCAGAGTGCCCTACACACGTCCAATAGAGCACTAATCTCCAGAATACATAAAGAACTAAAAAAACTTTACACCAAGAATACAAATAACCCAATCAATAAATGGGCTAAGGAAATGAGCAGGCATTTCACAGAAGAGGATCTACAAGCAATCAACAGATATATGAAAAAATTGTTCAACATGTCTAGTAATAAGAGAAATGAAAATCAAAACTACCCTAAGATATCATCTCACCCCAATTCAAACATCTATTATCAAGAATACAAGCAACAATAGGTGTTGGTGAAGATGTGGGGAAAAAGGTACTCTCACATATTGCTGGTGGGGTTGCAAATTGGTGCAGCCACTCTGGAAAGCAGTATGGACATTCCTTAGAAAGCTCAGAATGGAACCACCATTTGGCCCAGCTATCCCACTTCTGGCCTATACCCAAAGGACTTAAAATCAGTAGAGTACAGTGATGCAGCCACATCAATGTTCATTGCTGCTCAATTCACAATAGCTAGATTGTGGAACCAACCTAGATGTCCTTCAATAGATGAATGGATAAAGAAACTGTGGTAAATATACACAATGGAATATTATTCAGCCATAAAGAATAATAAAATTATGACATTTACAGGTAAATCAATAGAATTGGAGAAGATCATGTTAAGTGAAATAAGGCAATCCCAAAAAACCAAAGGCCGAATGATTTCTCTTATAAGTGGTTAACAACACATAGCAGGGGTGGGGGGAGGTACGGGAAGAATGGAGAAGGGATGGATTGTACAGAGGAAAATGAGTGGTGGGGAGTGGGCGGGGAAGGAAAGATAATAGAATGAGACAAACATCTTTACCCTATGTATATGTATGAATATGCAAATTGTATGATTCTGCTTTGTGTACAATCAGAAAAATGATAGTTGTACTCCATTTGTGTACACTGAACTACAATAAAAAATTAATTAAAAAATAAAGCATTCAGCAAAAATTAAATTGATGCAAGCCGCAATGCTGTATGCCTACAGAATACTTTATAGTTTGGTAAAAATTTTCACACACATCATCTCACTTAAGAAACCAAGTCTAGGAAATGATGAAAAAGAAAAACAAATTGACTTCTTTTCCTGGGGGACAATGTTTTATGACTTCAGAAAATATCCTGCTACGTATTCATGTAGGTAGACCTCTTGATTTATATAAGGCTCAGGTATATGTAAAGCACTTGAGCAAGAATCCAGCAAATGTTTCCTTTTTTTTTAATTTTTACTCTAAATGCAGTATCTAATTATGCTATGATGTTGAATGATACCTAAATTATTGCCTAGATTTAAAAATTTCAAACAAATCTTCTGTGCTTAAGGACCTTGTAATATAGTTGGGGAGACAAATTATTATTTTTCCTACTTATTATTTAAAGAATCACAGTAAACATGTGTGACTTAAAAACAGTGATTCTTTACTATCTTTCCCAGCCTCTGTGGGAGCTTGGCAGTGGTGTGGCTGGACAGTTCTGGCTCAGGGGTTCTCATGTGGTTATCCTATTGGCTTGACTAGGGCTGGTGGACTCACTTCTGAGGGAGCTCACTCACATCACTGATAAGTTGATTCTGAAAAATGGGTTCCTACCCTCTGGGCCTCTCACCTAGGTCGCTAAGATGTTTTTTTGACATGTCTCACAAATGAGTGATCCAAAACAGGGTTAAAGTTCCATGTCTTTTATGAATGATCTAGCATAGGAAGTCACAAACACCATCATTCCTGACATTCTATTGGTCACAAAGTCCAGCCATAATTCAATATGTGAGCTTACTTCACAAGAGTGTAGATAGAAAGGTCCATCGTGCATGTTGGTCACCATATCACCTAGGAAATAAAGCAATAATATGGTCAGGGATCCAAATGAGGGCTACTGAGAGGTGATGTTACAGGGCTGAAAGAAAAGAAACCAATGAAGATTTGGAATTGTAGAGAAGGCCAGAGCATGAAGTGGTACTAAACTTGGAAGTTAAAGAACATAAAATTTATAAATGTGGAGATGGAAGAAGACATGGGAAAACAAGAGGTTTCCTAGAAAGTTTAACAAAACACGGATGGCCAAGCATGGCATGTCTAAGGATTGATGAGGAAAACATTCCTGAACATGAGTAATGGAAGATTTCAGAGTAAACAGAAGCCAAACTGGGAAATCAAACCTTTGGAGGCAACAGAAAAACATATGATAGAATGAGGTTATTCTGTGAGAAGTCTCAGGCCTTGTTCAAGTAGAATGAATGGGAGGAAGCCAATGTAACTATTTAAAGAGATAAAGACCTATATTAAGTTATTGTTGGCAATTGTAGGTGATAGGAAAGAGGATATGGGGGTCAAGGACATTTCTGAAGAAAGATTGACAAAGTTAGTTGTGGACAATGCCTGAGTAGAGCCAGCATAGACCTTCAGTCTCCAAACAGAAATAACCTAGAGAATGAGAGGATTAAGGGTGAGGAGCTGGGTTTGGCAGCCCAGAACAGAGGAGAAGGCCAGTTGCAGAGAGGTGGTGAGAAGGTAAGTTGTGATTATACCATGGAGTCTGAGGTGGAACCGCCAAGTAGATGCAAAAAGATTTGTTAAAACTGTTTTTGTTCCCAGGACCTGCCTTTTCCTATGTCTCCAGCCATGCCCCTAATTTTCTAGAAAGACCCACTGAATATGATTCTTGTGAATTGTTTTTTTCTCACAGCCTCTGCAGACAGTCTGACCAGTTCTCCCTAATGATGTAACAATTTAAACCCAATAGACAAGCTAACAAGGAATATGTGGTAAGGGAAGCTAACAAATGGAGAAGTGATGATTATTGAATCTATCGTATGAACTAATGAGCCTTTGATGGTTGTTTCCATTTCCTGCATAAGAATGTGTGTGATAGGATAATAAAAAAAGGAGAATAGTAATCATCAGTTTTGAAACTGAGGCCAAAGGGGCCACTGTGACTTGACAGTGTCACTTATTAGGCAGTGATCTCAAGTCTCATGAGTAGAAAAGATTTCAGCTCCTCCCATTATGATAACATGCATTTCTTAATTGGTTCATTTTCAAACTGATACTTGAAAAGTGTAAAGATGATGAGTTTTCCTTGGTACCACTCCTGGCATAATGACTTGATTGATTTAAAGATGGAAATCATCATCGTCAAGACATATTTGCTAAATACCTAATTATACAAAGAGCTGAGCACTAATTACTTGAAACAGTTCAAAGGCACTTATAGGTATAACAGGACCAACTTTACAGTAGTGATTCAGGTGGCAAAGGTGGTGGAGATCATCAAAAGAAATCGAATTTAGAAGAGGGGAGAGATGGGGAACGAAGGCATTCAAAACATTTTAGAGCATATCACACTGTACTTGCCGTTTTTACATCATTTGATTTTGAAAAGTTCAAATATTTATAAACAGCAATAAAATGAAGCCCCGTGTACTATCAACGAGCTACAAAAATTATTGACCCACAAAGGCCAAACATCTTACATACGCTACTTTATGCTAGGACTCAAAGAGTCTCAGAACCTTGCTCAAGAGGACACAGATGGTAAATAGTGATGCTGGTGTTTGAATTTATGTCTCTGTGACTTCAACCTCCTGGTTCTTTCCACAATAGAGAAACAGAGCAAGGAGGGGTGGTGACCTCTGAAAACACCTTCCTAGATTTAGTGTTGATCTAATGTAGATCTATCCTCACCCTAACTATGCTGGCTTGCACATATTATTTAGATTATACATAGATAAAAGTAATTTTAAATTAATACATAATTGAAGATCAAAGTATATATAACATGCACACATTGCTAACAAATATCTTAAGTACATGAATCTATGGATCTGAGATGTCATTGTCATCTGTAGTAGTGTAGATATGAAGTGCTTCCCAAAAGCTCATGTGCAATAAAATATAAGAAAATTTTGAGGTGAAATGATTGAGTTATGAGAGCCTTAACTTAATCAGCACATTAATCCTCTGATAGGGCTGGAGGGTGTGACTGGAGGAGCTAGATCTCTGGAACGTGCCTTTGGGGTTTATATTTTGTCCTTGGTGAGTGGAGCTCCGTCCGCTCCCTTGCTGCAGTGTCCTGAGCGTCTTTCTTCCTGCACACCCTTCCGCCATGAGGTTCTGCTTCATCTTAGGCCCAGAGTGATAGTGTTGGTTGTCTATGGACTGAGACCTCTACAACTAAGCCAAAGTAAATTTTTCTCCGCTACACTGTTCTTGTTGGGTCTTTTGGTCACAACAATGAAAAAAACAAACATCTAAAACAGCATCTTACAGAAATTTGTCCAATCCAACACAAGTACATCCATGGGAAAAAGAACAAGAAAGAATAGGTTAGTCCTGTATGTGGCCAGATCAATAGAGTCTGTAAATAAAAATGAAATTAAATTGTTCCCTTTTATGGAATTCCTGTAACCTTAGCGATGTTAGAGATTGGGCACTGATTTTTTTTTTTTATTTACTTATTGATTCATTGAACACAAATGGAGTACAGCTATTGTTTCAAGGGTTGTACACAAAGTAGAGTCACACCATCTATGCTTTCTTGCATGTACACAGGGCAATGATATCTGTCACACACTCTGTTATTGATTTTACTCCCCACCCGCCCCACCCCTCCCTTCCCTCTATGCTAGCTATCTTTCCTCCATTCTTGCCATCTTTCCCCCCCACATTATGCATCATCATTCATTTATCACAGAGACCATTCGGCTCATTGGTTAGATTATAACCTTTTCAAGCGTGGGGATTACGTGTGATTTCTGATTTGCCTTCCTCACAGGGCCTAGAACTGTGCTCAGGATGTAATCAGAACTCGGAATGTATTTGTTGAGAGAAGCAACAAGCTGACTGAGGCTTGGATTGCTTCCATTCTTCATCCATTCCATTGCCTCCACCAACAGGGAGAGACATACAACTTCCATCAGAATTGTCATCCTAAATAAATGAGCAGCCTGTGGTGCTTGTCATACTTACAGGGTGCAGGGAAATGTGTGTTCACAATAAGCCCTGAGATGGTAGGCTTTGCTTGTGACCGTGGCTAAGGCAACAGAATGAGAAGGCAGTGGGGACCCTCTACTGGCTGGGTCTCCTAGGGTAGTGTCTTGGAGCCCTACCTTCAGAGTCCAGAGTTGCTTCCACCTCAGAAGGCATGAAGGATTCTATGGTAAATTAGCTATGGTGACAAATGCCAAGGTTTGCTTTTTATATGTTATCAATTTTCTATTTTACTAATGTCGGCAAAATCGATAGTGGCTGTGCGGGAGGAATAGCATAATGCAGGGCATGGGGGAAAAGCAACTCTCATTGTGAAGGTCACCATCCTGGATCAGCTGGAATAAAATAATGTTGCTAAATACAGAGAATGCCTCGAGGGAAACTTGGTAAGTCAGGGAGGAAACCCTGTAAGAACTTAGAAGCCTGGCTGTATTTAAGAGCATGATTCCTAATTAAGAACAAAAAGCAAGCCAAATTATTTTCACAATCATTTGTGGGGACCATTATGAATTTATGACAACTTTATATAAGAAAGATGTAAAGTTTTATTAAGCTGTTTGGAATTATCTTCATACCCAAGTGAGACCCAGCACTTGAGGTAAACACAACAAGGATGTATGAACTGTGCTCACAGAATCTGAGTTAGCAGATTAGAAGGAACTGGAAGAAAAATGGACGGAAGTCCATCTTCCTGCCCATGTTTGAATCCTCTCTGCAGTACCTCCAACAAGAGGCTGTCCAGCACGCAGAGTGACCACATGAGCATTCTGAAATGCTATGTGCTTATCACGATGCTGAGGAACTCTGCTTGAGATGAAAGTCAGTGAATTCTGATGTATAATTCAATATGTCTTAAAGAATGCCCTTTCTTATAATGAGAAAAATATTACTCCTATGATTTATATCCATTATCCATAGTTATATGGCCTTGGGGCCACAAAAACATGTTTATTTTCAGATGAAAATCTCCTCGCTACTGGACTGAATCGTTTTTCCTCCTGAGCTTAGAAGCCTGTGGTGGGGAAAGGTAGAGGCCTGGGGAGTTGCAAGGCAGCCTCTGCTCTCGCCTGCCCTCCTTCCCGCTATCCTGCTCCACACTGCCTTTCCCTCCTATCTAGATAAGGGTTGCGTGGAGACAGGACTTTGCAGGCAGGAAAGGCTTCCTTGGCTGGCACTGCCATGATGCAGTGTGGGTGCCACCTGAGTCAGGCACGGAGGGAGTGCTTTTACCCCTGCAGATGAGCCCCTCGGGCAAGAGCAAAACAGCTCCTGGCCAACTCCCTCACTTTATGTTCACCTGCAGCCCTTTCTATATGCTGTCCTGTGGAGCAGGCCAGGCATCTGCTGTTATGGTTTGGATGTGAGGTGTCTCCCAAAATCCCATGTGTGAGACAATGGAAGCTTTGGAGGAGAAATGATTGGGTTATGAGAATTAATCATATTCTTATAATCAGTGGATTAATCCTCTGATGGGATTAACTCAGTGGTGACCGTAGGAAAGTTGGGTATGGTTGGAGGAAGTGGGTCACTGGGGGTGTGTCTTTGGGGTATATATGTTTAATCTGGTGGGTGGAGATCTCTTTCTCTCCTTCTTGATCATCATGTGAGCTGCTTCCCTCTGCCATACTTCCCCGCCATGATGTTCTGGCTCACCTCGAGTGTCAACGAACCAAGACCTCTGCAATTGCAAGCCCCCAAATAAACTTCCTCATCTTCTACAGTTATTCCTGTTAGATCTTTTAGTCACAACAGCAAAAAAACTCACTAAAACACTGTCTATGCCTTTTGGTCTTTTTAGATGTGAGTTTGGTTCCAATCTCAGTGCCTCTTAAATGCTAATTTCTAAATTAACCCCCCAAACAACTTCCTTGATGCCCGTGGGTCTTGTGTATGGAATAAGCACATGCACCTTCCTCCCCTGCCCTGTGGTAGGAAAGAGGTAGCAAAGAATTCAGAGCGCCCATTAACTTATGCTTGAGAAACTATCTTCAAAACCAGGTTGGGCTCTCTGTAAGCACAATCTTCTAAACAGCCAGAGTATTTTTCCTGTATTTTTCTTTTTGTCTGGTGTACCTTTATATTTCCTCTGATTCTTGCATAGAGGCTCATACTTCAAAATGTTAAGAGGGGTATTTAGAACCACTGGTTCTCCATCCCTTCTGAGGCTTCCACCAAAACCGAGGCTACGAGAATCCTATTTTAATATTCTATCACACAAACACCATGTACTCTCTTGCTCTTCTCTGTCCTTGGAGCCACAAGTCCAATTTGCATGCCAAAATTCTTCTGGAAGGCATTTTCTCCTTGATTCCCACTCCGCCCTGTCATTTCTCCTGACTGAACTTCCTCCTTTTGAAAATATCTGACCCTTCCTTATGTCTACATAACTGCTACTGTCACAGTTCTTCCCAGCTTATTGCTGTTTCTTCTTATTGGCGTCTCCTTCTAGAAAGTTCTACAGTGGTTTTCCACAGTTTTAAAAAGTTTAAGTTTTAGAACCATTTTTTCAAAGGCCCCACTTGGTCCCCCTCCAACACCAAGTACCCTGCTTCATCATCGTCTGTTTCCTGTTCACTTGCCCAGTCACTCCATGGAAGCTGTCTCCTCTCTCATTCTCTGACCACACAGTCACTTTATAATCACCAAGGAGTCACTGAATGCCTACAGGATGTTCATCACTTTTCTGGGCAGCAGGAAGATCAGAGAAATTAAGGGTCTGCTCCCATGGAGTTTAACTTTTATTGGCCAGGACAGAACATATGTTAAAAAGAGAGAGAGAGAGAAAATTCAACATGTTAAATAAATTATGTGGTCTGACAATGCACTGGTTTTTACCTAAACCACAAAGTTGACTTTTTAAAAATTTTTGGAGATTCAGAAATCTTTCGATCTGTGAAGTCTTTCTACATTGTTCAAATAAAGAGCATCAGTTTTACTCTGACAGATTTGGGTAGGTCCACAGATGTCCTGCTTAAGCTACTATTACCATAAAATTTCCCTAAACATGTACTAGGGACACATTTTAATGAGATTTTGCACATTATTAAATTATTTTACTTCCAGGTGTATCTCTGCCTGGTGTTTAGCTTCAAAATTGTTGGGTAAAGACTCAAATTCTTATCATTTCTTTTTATTCTCTTCTGGCAAATAGATTTATTAGGTATTCAGGGCTTTGTGGAGATGATACTGATGTTAATGACAAGAAGGACATCTCCCATTTGTGTTATACTTCACAAAGTACTATCATGCACATTGTCTTGTTTGATTCTAAAATACACCTGTAATGCTTCTGATCACTTCATTCCCAACTGACCAGCTCAGAGCTCATGTGAGCGCTTCTGCCTCCCACGAGCTTTGCCTCAGACCCTATAGAGAGATATCTCCCCTTGAGTTCTGTTGCTCAAGGAATTCTCCAGGCTTCCAAGCCTTTTGCCCATGCTTCTCAGAACCCAGATGCAAAGGTGAGGCTCTGATCCCCACTCTTCTCTCCACCCGCTTCTAAGATCCCACAAGACAGCTTACGTCTGGAGCAAGGCCTAACTTTGGTTCCACTTTTCCTTGTGCTCTGAAGCTGAATGTCAGCCCTTCCCATTCCCAGCTGCAGGTGGTAGAACCACAGTTTGGACCCTCTCACTTAGGGAGTGCAATATTCAGCAAAAAAGAGGATCTAACCCTAACCCACTAAATGAGTTGCTACTTTCCTTCCCGTGGAAGCATGACATAAGGATTCCATGGCCTTAGTGAAGTCCGCACATTATTCTAAAAGCTGGCAGTTTGGTTTGTTTTTTAGTGTACAAAATGAAGTAAACGTTCTAACATTTGTGATATTAAACATGGAACTATGCTGAGCAATGTCCAATTTCACAGCTTGAAGTTTCCTCCGTGCTTTTTCTTATGAATATTTGACCAGTGCTACTGCGGCTTTTATTTTATATAGGATTATATATATTTCCAGTTTTCACAAACTATTTCCTTTACTTGGAATTAAAACATCTTGAGCAACGAAAGTGCCAATGATGTGTAGGAATTAAAACCAAGCAGATAAATACAAGGATGGAAGAAGGCCTAAAGAAAGAAAATAATTTTAGGAGATTGCAATTGCTGAGGGTTACCTTAATAGGAATAATTCACACATGGCATGATTTAGCCTAGACAGAGTTATTTATATTCAGAATAAGTTGTTCCACATCTCCTGAGGGGGAAAAATTCTTTTGAATGCTTTTACTTATAAGTTTATAGCATTACAAAATATACTCTTATTCTTATGTTATTACAATGTAGCTGATCTGTTACTAAATAAGCAAACCAGCAACATTTTGAATGTGATATATGTTGTGGGTTTGTCGGAAATATAAATTGATTTTTTCATCTTTTTATCACCACTCTATTCCCAGAGTAAGTGCATCTTGTGAAAAGAAAGGTAAAATTAAAAAAAAAAAAATCTATAAAAAGAGTTCCTACAGGATGTTTGGAGAAAAGAAAAATCTGGTCTGTTTTGAGGAACTGGATCTCTTCCTACAATGGCTGAAATCACTCTCAGAATCAGGCTGGCCCAGCGATGACTGAGGCCACGTTAAGACATGTGGGTGCTTCCCAGGACACCTGCGGAGCCTTCAGATGGCTGTGCAGCTTGGAATTTAGATAAGATTTCCCAGAGGTTTCAGTCGCCCCTTGCTTATTCTGATTTGGCTTTCTCCTTAGCTGGCTCCCACTTAGCTTTTCATGCTTGTGTTACTATTCTGGTTTTCAATAGTACCAAATCCTAAAGAAGTCTATAAAAACCCTACCGCTTGACTTCACAAGGAAAAAAAAAATTTTTTTTTTTTTTTTTTTGCATCTCATGCGGTGGAATATGGCTGTAAATATCGGCAGTGTCACAAATGCCTTGACCCTTTAGCATTCCAAGCAGTTGGTCTGTCACTTTTATTTCATTTCATGGCTTTAAAAAATGGAGTACTGAGTTGGTCCAGCTCAGGGGCTAAAATTCTCTTCAGTAAATGTGTTTTTCCATAGTCTATTCATGTATGTAGGTAAAAAAAATAATGTTTCCAGAAAAGTACTCTAAGGTGGATTTTCTAGCTGGTGCTTCGGTATAATTTATAAGTGCAACTCAAGGAAATAACATCAATTTTCATCAATCAATTTTATGTTACTACTTTTCAAGTATTTTCTTAAACTGATGGGTGAGGTAACTTTTTCTTGCTCTAGTTCTGCTAACTTTATGTCCTCATCACCTCAGTCACAGAGACAGGGTGACAGCATCCAGACTCCACGTGGCCTTCCTGTGGTCACAACCTCCTATGGCCATCCATGGCTACACCCCCACACATGAGGAGAAAGACCTCCTGACATGACAGATTCCAGCCACTGAGCCCTTCATCACTTGGCCCCCTTCAGCTCCCTCAGGTACTACCTTCCTCCTGAACCCCATAATCAAAATGCAAGTGACATTCTCTCCACAGCTGCCCATTCCTCTCCCCTGATAGTTCTCTATTTCCACTTGGTCCTCTGACACTCCATTCCATCTTCTATTCTCTTTACTAAGTCTCATGCGAAGAGAAGCAAGGCTAGAAAAATTGTCACCTGGCCTGGCTATTGCACATTTTTGATTCTCATGCACATGTGACTTACTATTCAGTCACCTACATTCCTGCACCCTCTCTTCAGCAAATACCCTGCAAAACCAGAGAAGACCTAGCATGCATTCCCTCAAATCCCTCCCCTGTGAAGCTGTGTTCTGTTCTTATTATTTTTGCCTTTTCTGCAAAGCTGCTTTCTAGGGATGCCTCCTCCACTGGTGAGCTCTACCCTACGTACTGGGTGGAAGCAAAGGGGAAGAATAATGCCCATGGAGAGGGACACAGGTCTGGAAGAGAATCTGTAGTGACCACTGCAGTTGCATCAGGAAATCATACAGGACCAACATCACCAAAAGCAGGCTGTGAAGAGTCTAGCAGAATGAGACTTCCTTCAAAGGGGGCATCTTGTTCTAGATGCCCATTTCCAATTCTTCCTGTAATAGCAATTCTGATTACTCTTTGGAAAGCCAGTGCTTCCTGACAGAAAGGTGTCTGGTGGGATTTCTGATCAAACTCTAGCTGGAGGGTGAGCCCATCACTCCAGCTTGCCAAAACTGGCCCCTTGAGCAAAATGATGTTTGAACTGTCATCCTGATTCGTGCCAAGAATGGAAGGATGCCTCTTTGTTTCTGGGGAGTAGGAGCAGAACTGCTCCGAAGCCGGCCTTGTTCTTCCAACTTCCCTTCAACATTATTAAGTAACAATGCTATGTAATTAAAAAAAGGTTTTTTGAATTAAATTACTCAAAGTTTGTTTATATTGCTTGCAAATGAAGGCATTTAAATGTTATAGGGCATGACTATGTGAAGATAATGTAGTATTTAAGAAAGGGCACCACAGGAGGAGTCAGGAGACCTTGGTTCTAGTTCCATTTCTGCCATAGACAGCTACAGTCTTTCTTCCCAAATTGTTATCTATAGAATAAGGACTTTCAACTGAGGGGCCTTATCCAAGTCTCTAATGTGGCTTCTAAAAACCATACATACTCATTCCTCATGCAAATTCTGTTAAATGCCTCTCCCTGCCCCGTGCCCACCTGTGTTTGAACCACTGCTCTGACAGACATGTCATATCCCTCAGATGTATTTGGTGGAAAAATAAGTCAGAGGACTAGAATATTCCCAAAGGGTCTTTTAGGTCTTTTATCCTGTGAGTTGGTGAGATACTTTTTTCAAAAATACAACTGTTTGAGACAGGTTATGAAAAAAAAAAATTTAAGTGCTGGCAGATGGAAACCCAGGAATAGAAACAGGAATCAAATCTCAAAAATTGGAGGAATGGTTTGCAAAAATTTTGATGTGAGTTGTTTTAAATGTAATGATAAAACTTGAGGCAAGCGTGTTGATTGGGAACCATGAGATTTTTATATTTTGCTTTTCCAGCACAGGGATTGCAATTTGTGAAATTTGAAGGAGGAGGTGGAAGAGGAGGAGGAGAAGAAGGAAGAAAAAGGAGGAGGAGGAGGAGGAGGAGGAGGAGGAGAAGCAAACTACAACTTGAGGGATCTTTAACACATTCTGTGTTTAGAAATTTTTTCATTGTATGAAATATTAAGATTATTAACCTGATCATACAATAACTAACATTAAGCACCTGATAGAAAACGTGTTTGAGGAGCTTCCCAGAAAACTAGTTAACTAAAAGAACTTAGTATCAAACTTTTCTGAATAATTTCTTTTACATTAATTAACACTATCACAAATGTGAGGGATTACCTAAAAGAAAAATAGCTTAAATAAATCCAATATGTGCTAGTAAGCTAAAACAAAACATGAATTAAACATTGAATATTTATAATTTTAAAGAAATAAATCAAAATTTAAAGTATACTTGAATAAGAAGCATCATTTCTGTTTTGTGCTATTGGCTTCCTCCACTGGGGAAATGTTAGGAATACTGAAGCTGAAACCATGAAAACATGGTTTCAAACTGCTAGTCATCTTTGACTTGATCATCTCCTAAAAGTCATATTAAATATTTATAATGAATATGCTTTCTTTTAATTAAATCATCTATTTTTATGTTCTCTTTCTATTTTACATATTCAAACACACATATGCCACAATACCATCACAGTATGCAGGCCAACAATATTTAATATTGCTCTATTTTGACACTTAAAAGAGCATATCCTTTGATATAATGTGCTTTGCCCCTAAAATTGCTCAGATCATATGGGATAGATCCATATGCTTATGATGTTCTGCAATTTCTGCAAATTGTTCACCATCTGGTACTACTAGAACATGTAAAATTATGTCTTAGCCTGGCTGCATCAATAGTTTCAGCAGTTTATGCAGGCATATAATTATGAGTGTAACTTCATTCTCTTCATTGTTTTTAGTATACCTTTTAAAAGTTCTTTTTATATAACAGGTAAGAAACATTTGTTCAAAGAAGTGAGGTAATTAAAATTTTAAAGCTAATCATGAATCTTACTAGTTCCTTACCCTGGCAGTGAACATCCACTTAGGAAACTTCTAATAATTTCAACAATAATTACATTGGCAGGAGGGCAAGGGAGTGTAGAATTTATGGTAATGATTAGACCATGGAAGTGGCTCTATCTTACCTAAGCAAATTCTTAGAGAACTGATGCTTTGGAAACACTGGCTGACTTGATAGTAGTAGTGCTCATTTTGCAATCTGCATTCACTGCTTGGAGAGGTGATCAGAGGCAATGTCTCACATGCCACAAACGGACAGGGCAGGACTCAATTAGAAGAATGGCACTTTGAAAGAACATTACATTACATAGATTGACGCATGCATACTCCAATTTTGGATCTTGCTTTTTGCTTGCCCAATGGATAACCAACATCCTTCCTGCTCTTTCCACACTGTTGTATAGGATGTGGGAGTAAGGAAGGACATTTCTAATCATTGCGCCCATGCATTTGTGCATTTTTGCAAAGGAATCAAAGAGGAACACCACAAGACAACCTAAATTTCTGTGGTGGCTATGGACTATACAGAAAGATCACATAGTTCATAAAAATTTCAAGGTTAGCCATTAAAGAGAATTCATAAAATAAAAAACGTTCACATTTCAGTAAGAGGTAAGAAAAAAAGCTGAGGCAAAGAAAAGAATAAACAGAAAACTAAAATGAGATGATGGAACTAAGTTCAAATATATCAATGATAGTAATAAGCATGAACAGATTAGATTTCAAAGGTATGGGTGTAAATCTAAAATAATATCCAATTTTGATCAAAAATAGAGTTATGTGCTATTTATAAGAAATGTACCTAAAGCAAAAGATACAACTACATTTAAAATAATCTCCACATTAAGGGCAAAATTTGTGAACTTCAAAAAGTCTACAGTTTAGTGAGAAAAAAATAACATTATTATCAAACAAAAGTGAATTTAAGAAAAAAAAGAAACAAATGAAGATTCTAAACTATGATATTTAGAGTCAATTATATATTCAAAATATATAACGTGGGGCTGGGGATATAGCTCAGTTGATAGAGTGCTTTCCTTGCATGCACAAGGCCCTGGGGTCAATCCCCAGCACCACAGAAAAAATTATATTTATATATACACATAAATATGAATATATGGATGAATATAAATATGAATATATGTAGTAGAAACTGATAGAATTTCAGATTTAAAATATCTACAAAAGTTTATATTTTAATTCATCTGTTAAAAGCCCTTAATAGAATATATAATCATTATATATTTAATTATATATGATTTTACAATACATGCAAAAACATATATATGAATATATTACCTATATTATACATATTATTATTAGTTTAGAAGACATGAAAAGACCAGTTCAGCATTTTTAATTTTGGGGGATACTTTATTGTTTACTTTATAATTCTCTTCTTTATAATTCAAAGGATTTTTCCTTACGGATATGTTCTAGAATTCTGTCATCTTTTGTGAAAAATATCTGAGGAATCATTTATCTTTATGTCACTGGAAACCAGAAATGTTATTTAAACTGCAATCTACTCCATTTAAATTATACTCAGGTCAGATCACCTACCTCAGGACAGCTGACCTCACTGGCCACCAGAGATCGATGGCAGCCAGGCAGTGTTCAGAATGGCTTGGGAGGCCATCTTGACTCCTTGATATGTGCTATTGATTTTTTTGCTCAGTTTGATATGCAGTGCAATACAAAATTTTGTGTTTTTCTGCTACTATCCCCCTATATTTTTCAAATAAATTTCTTCCTCAATCCCTTCCTAAACTGAAATTATGGACAATTGATCAAAAGGATAGTAGTACCAACAAGAATGTTGTAGTTTTTAATACACATTATAAAGTTTTTCTCTAAGCACTTGACTCTATGACCAACTCAATTTTACTCTAAAATGTTGATCCCTGGTCAAATTATACAAGCACAAATATTCACCACATATTTTCACCTAAGCAAATTATTGTCACATATAATTAGAACCCACTTACTAAGCTTAAAGGGAGCTTTAGAAGAATAACCCATATGTGTTCTCCAGGTATACTCTCTGCTTCCAGACCTTCAATGCCTTTTCTTTTTATCATTTCTTCTCTGTCTTTAAATCTCCTCTTCTATATCCCTCAATGATCTCTAACGGAATATTGTGTTTTTAATCATTTGATTTAAGTCTCCCTAGTCTCCTCCAAACTAGTATTGTTTTCTTTCCTCTGAAGAAAACAAAATCCATCTAGAAGAAAAAGCAATTTCTGAGCTTCAATTATCAAATTTGATGTTCTGTTTTCTTTTGTTTTCCCCAACATGACAATAATTGTTTTAACAGATTTTGACAATACAGAAATGAGCTTCCTACCAAGATTTGGAAGTCTTGATCATCAAGTTTACTAAAATCTGAGTGAGGAAGCCAATAAATAGGATATTACTGGAAACCAGTTCTTTCTGGCCACGGTATATTGTGGGAAGGAATAGAGAGCCAGAAGTAGAGGAAGAAATATTCAAGTATTCAAGTAAAGACTTTTCTGTATTAACAAAAGCTCCAGAAAGGAAAGAATGAGAAGCTCAGTGTTTATACTCTCTCCCTAATTAGAGCTTGGGTGGAGATGGCCACTCCTGGGGACCCTTCTGATGTGGAAATAGCAATAGATGGCGCAGCAGCTGCAGGGAACATGGTCAGATTAACCGGGACTGGGCTCAATCCCATGGTGCTTTCCACCTACTGTTGAGTAAGGAAGAGCTCAGCTCCCCATGGTACCTCACTTTCCAAGTGGAGATTTGGAGGTGCATGAGTCAGCCTTTCATTGCTGCAAACAAATACCCACATAAACAGCTCAGAGAAGGGAATATTTATTTTGGCTGAGGGTTTCTGAGGATTTGGTCCATGATTGAAGGGCTACTGCTTTGGGACTTTGGTGCGGCAGAACATCCTGGCCCAAGAGTGTGGAAGAGGAAAACTGCTCAGTTTATGGCAGCTGAGAAGCAAGAGAGAGAAGAGGGAAAGGGGGCCAGGGCAAGAAATCCCTGTCAGGGAAGACCAGGTGACCTACACCCCCCACACACAGTTTCTGCCACCTCCCAGAAGTCCATTCAGCTTCATGGTCAGAGCCCTCATGACCTACCTCTTCCTGAAAGCCTCACCTCTGAACATGACTGCATAGAGGCCAAGCCTTCAGCTCATGAGCCTTCAGGAGACATTCCACATCTAAGCCCTAACAGAAGGCAACTGAACAAATGACCGGAGAAACTTCTTAGAGGATTCAGGAGTCACTATTCCTTGAAGAAATCATTCCACATCTAAGGGCTATACACTATGCTATTTTTTCCAATGTTAAAAATTTGTTCCAATTTGTTGTACATGGCAGTAGAATGCATTTTTACATTTTGTTTGATCATACATAAATGGAATATAATTTCTCATTTTTCTGATTATATATATTGCAGGATCACATAGGTCATGCAGGTATGCATGTACATGAGGTAATAACGCCTGTTTTACTCTACTATCCTTCCTACCTCCATTTCCCTCCCCCTCCGTTCACTCCCCTCTACCTAATATAAACTAACTCTATTCTCTAGCCCCCACCCCCTTATTATGAATTAGCATCCACATATCAGAGAAAACATTTGGCCTTTGTTTTTTGGGGTTTGCCTTATTTCAATTAGTATGATATTCTCTATTTCCATCCATTTACCAGCACACTAAATGGCAATCTCCATCCTCTCAGCAATGACAGCCTCTCTGATACTAGTGGGAACTACTGGGGACAATCAGCATGGTGACACAGCTGTGTTCCCGAGAGCACAGATGAGAAAACACAGACAGTCACACCAGTCATGGTCTACACAGATGGACTCCAGCAAGTCCCCCGTAGACAGGGCCAGCCTCAACACACCTTGGTGAGGGAGACCAGCCACCACTACCCTGTAACACAGACTAGCCACATCATGGTGGAGCTGTTCCCCAACCCTACAGGACAACCAGCTTTTTCTTAGTTATAAATGCCATCTCAGGAAAGAGGCAAAAGAATCAAAAACCACTAGATGGTGACTATTACTTTGAGTTGACTCAGGATTTGTCTGAGAGAATTAGTTTCAAACCGAAGGAAATTATTTAAACTGGGAGAGAAGATAAGGGCATTAATTGGAGAATTTTGAATGTAAGTTATTTTTGCCCTAATGCCAAGTAGTCGGTGGTCCATTAGAAAGAATAGATTATTTATAGAGTAATAAGTAAAGAATCTTATAGAACTATAAATAATTGGTGTGCATCACAATGCTAAAAAATAACAGTGTAGAAATATAAATAATGATTATATATAGTCTTTTTACTATATACAGGTATAGACACATATAAAAGTGTACATATAGACACAGATATAGATACAGATTTCCATGGTCATGGTCTGAATGTGTGTGTTCCCCCAAAGCTCACCTGTTGAAATCTAATCCACAAGGCAATGGTATTAAGAGGTAGGGCCTTTGGAAGGTCATTAGGCCATGAGGCAGAGCCCTCATGTATGAGGTCAGTGCTGTTATAAAGTGGTCCCAGAGAGCAGACTTGCCCCTTCCCCACGATTGAGGATACCAATCCTGACCCTTTCAGGAAAGAATCATTTGAATGTTGACTGAAGTTCACAACAGGCCAAGATGGGGACCATGCTGAGCCATCACAACACTGATTCCATGAGAACCACAGCAGAATTCTCACTGTCCCCTTTGCCTGGACTTTCAGTACTGATTCAGGCCTTGAACTTCTTTATTCTAGTAGGTTTATAAACAGCTTCTCCTTTAACAGTGGGATCTCAAAACCATATTCACATTGAAACAGCTCCCACAATTAATATTGCAGCAAGAATTATTCTAATCATCTGAATATGCTAATTTTGGTGGCCAGATAAGGGACAGTAGAATGAAGGCTTGAATGTACAGAAGAAAAATAATGTCAAAACAAATGCAGCCATGAATTACTGAGATCACTAGGAAGGGACATTTACATATACCTACATAGAGATTTTTGTCACATTTGGCAAGTATACCATGTAAAAGTTTGAATGTCAACTTCTTTTACTATGGGATTTCTTAAGCATCAAATTGCAAAATCTCAGAGGCAAAGAATTGAAATAGAATTTGATTTTCAAAAAATTCTCTAAATATTTTACATGCGACATTTCAATTTTTAATGCACACTGTATTTCCTTGCTTTCATCCACATTCTTAATTGACTTCAAAGAGACTGTATTTTATTCAATATATGTTTACATCTTCCCAAAATTCCTGAATCATCTTCAAAATGCAACTCAAATGATGACCTTACTGATCAAAAGAATTCTTCCTCTTCTTCTTCAGTTTACCTGCATCAGTATATATTTCATGCAGAATAATAGCAAACCTTCAAAAGAGAAGCAACTTTTTTCTTTATACATGGTGGCAATTTTGGCTTTGTATAATCATTATGGAGTTCAAAGAGCACAGGAGTATTCCTGACATAGCGTTATTCAACAAAGTTCATCCTGTGCCGATTTTGACAATCTGAGATGGCCAATATCAAGTTCGTACCCCTTGCTTGCTCTCTGGCTCTTAACAATAATACTGTTTTCACAAAACCAATAAATATAGGCATGTGATGTTGAAGTGAGGAGGGCAGACAGCAATTTTAAACAGAGTAGTGAGTCTTAAAGAAGGTAAAGGAGTTAGTCATGTGGGTTTCTGGGGACAGAATATAATAGGCAGAGTAAAGAAGTGCCATAAAGGACATACCAGGATTATGTCTGAGGAAGAGCAAGGAGATCAACCTAGGGAAGAGCCCAGTGAGCCACCATGGTTGTAGGAGGTGAACTCGTCTGGGGTGGATCCCATACAGACTAGAAGGAACTAGTTAGGAGAAGGCTTTTACTCTGAATGAGTTTAAGAGCCAATGGGAAAGTTGAACAAAGAAGTGATGTCTTAAAGTTTGACTTTTCTATTAAAAACAAGATATACAGGAGCAAGGTGAAAGAGGAGAGACCAATTAGGGAAATATGATAACACAGGCAAGGAGGAACGTTCATCTCTACTACTTATGTTTTCTCAGCAGCCTATGCTTTTTCAATATAAAATATCCTCATTGTTCTCCTTAATTGAAAGCCTTTGATTTGATTTCTGATTCTCTTAAATAGCCACACCTAATTTCTTATTGTTAATACTTGTATGGATTTTAGTTTTCCAATGCCTTATTCTCAACTTCAAATGGCATTTTGCTTTAACTATGTCTTCTTCACCCAGGAAGTAGATGAATGTTTGGTTGAACCAATCTAAGATTGTCAACTAACAGGGAAATTAGCACTTATTTTACTGTGAATTCAAAACAATTTTTGCCATTTTATTTGATATTTTCTGATGGTTTTGTCTTCTTGCTTCTTTTGTTTTCCTATTTTTCTGATTTTTTACTATTGTTGAAGAATTCATTCTATTTCCTTTAATGGTTTAAACTTTATGCATCCTTATCCTAATGTTCCAGTGGGAGGCACTCAAAATTATAATACAAATATTTAAACTTGTATTTGATATGAAACTAATCATCATTTGAATTAATCATTATCTGAGAATCAATAAATGGGATGGATTCAAACTAAAAAACTTTTTCTCAACAAAGGAAACAATCAAAAATGTGAAGAGAGAGCCTACTGAGTGGGAGAAAGTCTTTACCACACACACTTCAGATAGAGCACTAACCTCCAGAATTTATAAAGAACTCAAAAGACTTAACACCAAAAGTACAAATAACCCAATTAATAAATGACTAAAGAACTGAGCAGACATTTCTCAGAAGATATACAGTATCTTAAAATACATGAAAAAGTGTTCAATATCTCTAGTAATTAGAAAAATGCAAATCAAAACTACCCTAGGATTTCAGCTCACTCCAACTAGAATGGCTTTTATGAAGAATATAAGCAACAACAGGTGTTGGCGAGGATGTGAGGGAAAAGGCACACTCATACATTACTGTGGGATTGCAAATTGGTGCAGCCACTCTGGAGAGCAGAATGGAGATTCCCTAGAAAACTCAGAATGGATCCACCATGTGACCCAGCTATCTCACTCCTTGGCCCATACCCAAAGGACTTAAAATCAGCATACTACAGTGATGCAGCCACATCCATGCTTATGACTACTCAATTCACAATAGCTAGATTGTGGAACCAACCTAGATGCCCTTCAATAGATGAATGGATAAAGAAACTGTGGTATACATACACAATGGAATATTACTCAGCCATAAAGGATAATAAAATTATGGCATTTGAAGTTAAATGGATGGAGTTGGAAATATCACGCTAAGTGAGATAAGTCAATCCCAAAAAATCAAAGTCCAAATGTTTTCTCTGATAAGTGGATGGTAATACTTAATGCAGAGGAGTGGTAAGCGAAGAATGGAGGAACTTTGGATTGTGTAGAGGAAAATGATGGGAGGCAAGGGGATGGGGGGAAGGAAAGACAGTGGAATGAGACAAACATGGTTACCCTATGTACACATATGAATTCATGAATGGTGTGAATCTACATTGTGTACAGCCAGAGAGATGAAAAGTTATATTCCATTTGTGTACAATGAATCAAAATGCATTCTGCTGTCATGTATAACTAAATAGAACAAACAAAAAATTAAGTAATAAATTAATTAATCATTATCTGTCTTCCTCCTTTGCCTTCTATATCATCACTTCTTTAGTTTTTTCAGGTGTTTCCTTCAGATTCTGAATCTGTCTCCTCTCCCTTCCATGCTCAGGTACCATTCATACGTCTTTCTCAGGTTCCCTGCACTAAGCACTTTTTATCCACACCTACCTTCTTTGAGTAACCAAGCCCTTCCTTACCATTAGTGATTAATCTGTTGTTTTGAATAGTATTGAGCATCCAGGTGGAGATCTATCTCTTTCTCTCTCTCTCTCTCTCTCTCTCTCTCTCTCTGTGTGTGTGTGTGTGTGTGTGTGTGTGTGTGTGTGTCTCTCTCTCTCTCAATAAACATTAGCTATACTTCATGATGGTGGGAGAATCTTCATAATAATTGTTAGAAATTGAAACAATTATCCAAGTTGATAACGAATATCGAATGATATTCCTTGATTTAAAAATGAAGTTTACAGCTTATCCTCTCTCTCTCACACACATATCTTCTCAAGCGGACTTGGGCTTGCTGCCTTTGCTGTGGTAGATAGTTTCATGCGTGACTCGTAAATATGGTGAGGAAGGCAAAGTACTTGAAAGGACCTTCACATTTGAAGTCAGCACCAGCGCCTCATCTTGCACAGTTGCACAGTGAGAGTTTCAAGGACCATTTGGAGGACTGCAGAAATTTCATTGCTTAGCACTTCCCACTACTAAAGTAGCGGGTGACACAGCTGTTAGTGCTGAAAAGCCATCCTTAGGGAAGTATTTCGTTTAGAGAGTGGGGCTTCCTTGAGATCACATTCCTAATTTCTATTTAGTACAAGAGAACTCTTAACGAAAAGAATCAGCCGAATTTTCCATTGATGAATGATTCAGTTGGTGAAATATTCTAGATCACCTCTAGATTCAGAAATTATTCCCATATATTATTTAAACAAACATCAGTGCACCAGAACTTAATTGTCACATTTATAAAGAAAAACTATAGCCTGTCTTCATTTTTTCTTGGTAACACTGTACATCTTTCTGTTCCTATTAAGTTATTTCCATATCCCAAACGGTTCTTCACCTTCACTATTCACTCTAACCCTACCCTCAGCTACCACACCACACCTTGTTTTGGTTCTAAAACAGTCTGTTATGTTTCAGTTTACTCATGAATCCATTTTTTTGCTTATCTAAATTCTATTGTACGTACATACATATGTACTTCAACATATAGCCTTCACCTTGAATGATGCTTGGCAAATACAGTTTCTCCAAAGATAGAGTATTACAATATTCTAAATTAATGAACTTTAATTTTATACTATAAAACCCTAAAGTCAGATCAAATATCTTAGATTCTACAACACTTTAATAAAAATGTTGAGAAATTAGAATTATTCATGTTTCTTAATTATCTTTAAGATGGCCAAAAAATTCCATCTCCAAAAAATGAAGTCTCCAATGCAGTTATATAAAATTGCTTGGAGGGCTGTTGTTTGCGTCAGTAAGGCAAATTATTAATACATAATAACGGGAGAATTATACTCATTATTGTGAAAAAAAGTATTTCAGGAATTATTGGTGACTTTTGGTAAAATAGAATATTCTTGACTTTTCCTTATAAAAGGGTTAATCAGTACACTTGCTTTAATGTAAAAAGCATAAAGGATTGTGATATCTTCCTGGCTTAAATGGAGGTAAAATGACCCTAAAAAGTGGTAGAATTCTTGTACATAGGTAAAAAGATATTTGAAGTGCCTGTTCAGTTCTTTAGACCATTTATTGATTGAGTTATTTGTGTTTTTGGTGTTAAGTTTTTTGAGTTCTTTATATATCCTGGAGAGTAATGCTTTATCTGAGGTGCATGTGGTAAAGATTTTCTCCCATTCTGTAGGCTATATTTTCACATTATTGATTGTTTCCTTTGCTGTGAAGAAGCTTTTTAGTTTGATTCATCCCATTTATTGATTCTTGATTTTACTTTTTGTGTTTTAGGAGTCTTGTTAAGGAAGCTTGACTGGAAAATTCTGACTGAAGTTTATTTAACACTTAACAGAAGAAGGAATACAATTGATTAGCAAATATATGAAGAAATGTTCAACATTTCTAAAAATTAGAGAAATACAAATCAAAACTACACTGAGATTCCATCTCACTTCCATCAGAACGGCAATTACCAAGAACACAAGCAAAAATAAATGGGCGAGGATGTGGGGGGAAGGGTACACTCCATACATTGCTGGTGGGACTGCAAATTGGAGTGATCACTATGGAAAGCAGTATGGAGATTCCTTAGAAAACTTGGAATAGAACCACCACCATTTGACCCAGTTATCCCACTCCTCGTCTTACACCCAACAGTCTTAAAATCAGCATACTACGGTGATAGTGATACAGCCACATCAGTGTTTATAGCAGCTCAATTCATAATAGCTATGGAAACAACCTAGGTGCCCTTCAACAGATGAATAGATTTTTAAAAATTATATATATATATATATGTACATATATATATATATGCACACATACACACACACACATACCATGGAATATTACTCAGCCTTAAAGAAGATTGAAATTATGACATTTTTCACTAAATGAATGGAACTGGAGGATATTATGGTAAGCAAAATAAGCCAATCCCAAAGAACCAAAGGCCAAATATTTTCTCTGATCTATGGATGCCAATGCACAATAAGGTGGGGAAATAGAGGTACTTAGGATTAGACAGAAGGGAGTAAAGGGAGGGGAGGGGCTATGGAAGTAGGAATGATAGTAGAATGAATCTGAACAACCAGAAGCAGAAGTTATACTCCTTTTATGTATGATGTTTTAAAATGCAATCTACTATCATGTATAACTAATTAAAACAAATTTAAAAAATTTTAAAAAGAGATATTTGAGAGGAAACAAAAGAAATGAAGTATCTCCAAAGGGTTAGCATTTGCACCAACATTTTACATGTGGGGAAACTGGAGTTTCAAAATGAATCATTATTAGCATACAAGGCAAAACCCACCAGAGAATACAACAGAAGATGAGTGGAATAAAATTTCTTGTTTCCTTAACTCCATCTGTCTGGTGTCTGAGATGAGATTTTTTGAAAAAAGCAATGAATTTGCTCCTCTTCAATTAAAGATGAGTACAAAAAGTGAATCACTGAAATTAGTTTCAAATTAATTGATGCTGAAGAACTAAATCTAAGTAGAGAAGAATGCTGGGAAGTGCTCATACTTTCTGCTCTGAAGAGAACTTTTTAACCAAATGTAAAACCACTATACAAACATGAACATGAAACTAATGATGATAGAATCTCAGGGTTTCCAGATATGTTCTGAATCTTCTCCACTTCAAACACTGGAGCTAAAAAAAGAATAGTGCTTCAGGCTTCCCACACATTAAAGTAGTCACCTAACTTCCCCCAAATAAGCCACCCCAACATGACTTACGTCAGCAATAAGATGAAATAAGGGTCTGGGGATATGGCTCAGTTGGTAGAGTGTTTGCCTTGCAAACACAAGACCCTGGTTCAATCCCCAGCACTGCCAAAAAAAAAAAAAGGAACAAGATGAAATAAAATCACCAAAGATCCATAACACTTAGAGAAGACAGAAAATGCTGACAATTTCCATTTTTTATTTATTCTTTTTAGTTATATACAATGCCAGAATACACCCTGACATTATCTCAGAGGTACGGAAACTAAAGTGCTCCAATTCAATTCCAGTGCTACCTCCTCCCAGCCTGGCTCTGCCCTTCCACTCCACCAATCTCTCTCTCTCTCTTTTTTTTACTAGTCATTTTACTTTACTTTTTTTTCCTTTTTTTAATTTTTATTTTTACAGACTGCATTTTGATTCATTGTACACAAATGGGGTACAACTTTTCATTACTATGGTTGTACACAATGTGGAGTCACACCATTCGTGTAATCATACATGTACATAGGGTAATGATGTCTGCATCAGTCCACCATCTTTCCTTCCCCCACCCCTCCCACCCCATTTCCCTCTAGACAATCCAAACTTCCACCATTCTTCTCTTGTCCCCCCTAACTAGACCCCCCCTAATTATATATCATCATTCACTTACCAGAGAAAACATTGTGCCTTTGGTTTTTTGGGATTGCCTTATTTCACTTAGCATGATATTCTCCAACTCCATCCATTTACCTGCAAATGCCATAATTTTATTCTTCTTTATGGCTGAGTCATATTCCTTTGTGTATGTGTACCACAACTTCTTTATCCATTCATCAGTTGAAGGGCATCTAGTTTGTTCCACAATCTAGCTATTGTGAATTAAGCAGCTATGAACACTGATGTGGCTGTTTCACTATAGTATGCTGATTTTAAGTCCTTTGGGTACAAACTGAGGAGTGGAATAGTGGGGTCAAATGGTGGATCCATTCCAAGTTTTCTGAGGAATCTCCACACTGCTTTCCAGAGTGACTGCACCAATTTGCAACTTCATCAGCAATATATGAGTGTGCCTTTTCCCCCACAGACACGCCAACGCTTATTATTGTTTGTGTTCTTGATAGTAGCCATTCTAATTGAAGTGAGATGAAATCCTATGGTGGTTTTGATTTGTATTTCTCTAATTACTAGAGATGATGAGCACTTTTTCATATATTTGTTGGTCACCTGTATATCTTCTGTGAAGTGTCTGTCCAGTTCCTTGGACCATTTATTGATTGGGTTCTTTGTATTTTTGGTGTAAAATTTTTTAAGTTCTTTATAAATTTTGGAGATCAGTGCTCTGTCTGAAGTGTGTGTGGAAAAGATTTTCTCCCACTCTGTAGGCTCTCTTTTCACATTATTGATTGTTTCTGTTGCTGAGAAAAAGTTTTTTAGTTTGAATATGTCCCATTTATTGATTCTTCCTTTTTTGTTTTTTTTTTTTTTTTTTTCACTCTGGGGGTCTTGTTAAGGAAGTCTGGTCCTAAGCCAATATGATGAAGATTCGGGCCTATCTTTTTCTTCTATTTGGTAAAGGTTTTCAGGTCTAATTCCTAGATACTTGATCCATTTTGGGTTGAGTTTTGTACAGGCTGAGAGACAGCAGTTCAATTTCATTTCACTGCATATGGATTTCCAGTTTTGCCAGCACCATTTGTTGAAGAGGCTATCTTTTCTCTATTGTGTTTTTGGCAACTTTGTCTAGTATGAGATAACTGTACTTATGTGGGTTTGTCTCTGTGTCTTCTATTCTATACCATTGGTCTACCTGTCTATTTTGGTGCCAATACCTTGCCATTTTTGTTACTATTCTCTGTAGAGAGTTTAAGTTCTGTTATTGTGATACCTCCAGCATCACTTTTCCTGCCTAGGATTACTTTGGCTATGCTAGGTCTTTTGTTCTTCCAGATGAATTTTATGATTGCTTTCTTTATTTCTATGAGGAATTGCATTGGGATTTTAATTGGAATTTCATTAAATCTGTATAGTGCCTTTGGAAGCATGACCATTTTGATAATATTAATTCTACCTATCCAAGAACATGGGAGATCTTTCTCCATCTTCTAAGGTTTTATTTAATTTCTTTCCTTAGTGTTCTGTAGAGGTCTTTCATCTCTTTTGTTAAATTGATTCCCAAGTTTGTTTGTTTGTTTGTTTGTTTTTTGAGGCTATTGTGAATGGAGTAGTTTTCCTAATTTCTCTTTCAGAGGATTCATCACTTATGAATAGAAGTGCATTAGATTTCTGTGTGTTGATTTTATATCCTGTGATTTAACTGAATTCATTTATTAGTTCTAGAAGTTTTCTGGTGGAACTTCTTGGATCCTCTAAATATAGAATCATGTCATCAGCAAATAGTGATAGTTTAAGTTCTTCTTTTCCTACTCATATCCCTCTAATTTCTTTGGCCTGCCTAGTTGTTCTGGCTAATTTTCAAGCACAATGTTGACTAGAAGTGGTGAAAAAGGGCATCTCTGCTTGTTCCAGTTTTTAGAGGGAATGTTTTAGTTTTTCTCCATTAAGAATGGTGCTGGCTCTGGGCTTAGCATAAGTAGCCTTTACAATGTTGAGGTATGTTCCTACTATCCCTAATTTTTCTAGTGTTTTGAGCATGAAGGGGTGTCATATTTTGTCAAACACTTTCTCTGCATCTATTGAAATAATGATATGATTCCTAACCTTAAATGTATTGATGTGATGACTTACATTTATTGATTTCCAAATGTTGAACCAACCTTGCATTCTAGGGATGAAACCCAATTGATTGAGGTGCACTATTTTCTTAATATGTTTTTGTAAGTAATTTTCCAGAATTTGGTTAAGGAATTTTGCATCTATGTTCATCAGAGATATCGATCTAAAGTTTTCTTTCCTTGATGCATCTTTGTCTGGTTTGGGTATCAGAGTGATACTAGTTTCATAGAATGAGCTTGGTGCTAAGCCAACATGATGCAGATTTGGACCTACTTTTTCTTGTATTAGGTACAGGGTCTCTGATCTAATTCCTAGGTCCTTGATCCATTTTGAGTTGAGCTTTGTGCAGGGTGAGAGATAGGAGTTTAGGTTCAATTTGCTGTATATGGATTTCCAGTTTTCCCAGCACCATTTGTTGAAGAGGCTATCTTTTCTCTATTGTGTTTTTGGCACCTTTGTCTAGTATGAGAAAACTGTATTTATGTGGATTTGTCTCTGTGTGTACTCTATTCTGTACCATTGATCTACCTGTCTATTTTGGTGCCAATACCATGCTGTTTTTGTTACTATTGCTCTGTAGCATAGTTGAAGGTGCTGTGATACCAACTGCTTCGCTGTTCCTGCTGACTTCCTTAACATGACTCCCAAAGCACAAGAAATAAAAGCAGGAATCAATAATTGGGATAGACTCAAACTAAAAAGGTTTCTTACAGCAAAGAAAACAATCAGCAATGTGAAGAGAGAGCCTACAGAGTGGGAGAAAATCTTTGTCACACACACTTCTGATCGAGCACTAATCTCCAGAATCTATAAAGAACTCAAAAAACTTTACCCCAAGAATACAAATAACCCAATCAATAAATGGGCTAAGGAAATGAGCAGACACATCGTAGAAGAAAAGCAACCAACAGATACATGAAAAAATGTTCAACATCCCTAGTAATAAGAGAAATGCAAATCAAAACTACCCTAAGATTTCATCTCACCCTAATTAGAATGTCTATTATCAAGAATACAAGCAACAACAGGTGTTGGCAAGGATGTAGGGAAAAAGGTACACTCATACATTGCTGGTGGGGTTGAAAATAAGTGCAGCCACTCTGGAAAGCAATGTGGCGATTCCTTAGAAAGCTTGGAATGGAACCAACCATTTGACCCAGCTATCCCACTCCTTGGCCCATACCCAAAGGACTTAAAATCAGCATACTACAGTGATGCAGCCACATCCATGTTCATAGCTGCTCAATTCACAATAGCTAGATTGTGGAACCAACCTAGATGCCCTTCAATAGATGAATGCATAAAGAGACTGTGGTATATATATACAATGGACTATTACTCAGCCATAAAGAAGAATAAAATTATGGCATTTGCAGGTAAATGGATGCAGTTGGAGAATATCATGCTAAGTGAGATAAACCAATCCCAGAAAACCAAAGGCCAAATGATCTCTCTGATAAGTGGATGATGATATAGAATGTAGGGTGGGAGGGAGACAAGAATGGAGGAAGGATGGATTACACAATGGAAAAAGAGAAGGGGAGGGGGGGTGGGGAGAGAAAAAAGAGTGAGACAAATATCCATTCCCTATGTACATGTATGATTATGCAAATGATGTGACTCTACTTCATGTACAACTAGAGAAACAATTGGACTCCTCTTGTGTTTGATGAATCAAATTAAATTTAAAAAGAACGGGTTGGGATGGGTTCTCTCCTTTTCTATTTTATGGAATGCTTTGAGAAGTATTGGTATAAGTTCTTCTTGAAAAGTAGTAGAACTCAGCTGAAAATCTGTCTGGTCCTGGGCTTTTCTTGGTTGGTAGGCTTTTGATGGCTTCTTCTATTTCAGTGCTTGAAATTGATTTGTTTAAATTGTGTATGTTCTCCTGATTCAGTTTGGGAGGATCATATGTCTCTAGAAATTTGTTGATGTCTTCAAGATTTTCTATTTTGTTTGAGTATAGATTTTCAAAGTTGCTCCTAATTGTGTTATGATTTCAAGTGTCTGTTGTGATATTTGATATCACGTGATATTTTGAGTTTTCTCTCTCCTTCTCTTCATTAGTGTAGATAAGGGTTTATCAATTTTGTTTATTTTTTCTACAAACCAACTTTTTGTGTTGACAATTTTTTAAATTTTTTTGTTTCAATTTCATTGATTTCAGTTCTAATTTTAATTATTTCCTGTCTTCTACTACTTTTGGTGTTGTGCTGTTCTTTTCTTAGGGCTTTGAGATGTTATGTTAGGTGATTTAGTTGCTGACTTCTTATTCTTTTCTTCAGTGCACTCCGTGCAATGAACTTTTCTCTTAGTACTGCTTTCAAAGTGTCCTAGAGATTTTGATATGTTGTATTGTCATTCTGATTTATCCCTAAGAATTTTTTAATCTCCTCCCTGATATCTTCTCTTATCCAAGTTTCATTCAATATTGTATTATTTAATCTCCAGGTGTTGGAGTAGTTTCTATTTTATCATTGATTTCTAATTTTATTTCATTATGATCTCATAGAACACAAGGTAGCATCTTTATTTTTTTTGTATTTACTAAGGGCTGCTTTGTGGCTTAACATATGGTCTATTTTAGAGAAGGATCCGTGTGCCTCTGAGAAGAAAGTGCACTAGCTTTTTGATGATGGATTATTCTATGTATGTGTGCTAAGTCTAAGTTATTGATTGTGTTAATGAGTTCTATGGTTTCTTTGTTTACTTGGTGTTTGGAAGATCTACCTTGTGGTGACAGTGGTGTGTTAAAATCATCCAGAATTATTGTGTTGTGGTCTATTCGGTTCCTGGAATTGAGAAGGATCTGCTTGATGTACATGGATGTGCTGTTGTTTGTGGCATAAATATTTATGATTGTTATGTCTTCCTGATTTACGGTTCCCTTAAGAAGTATGAAATGTCCTTTTTTATCCCTCTGACTAACTGTGGCTTGATGTCCACTTTATCTGATATAAGGTTGGAAAATCTGCTCTTTTACTTAGTCTGTGTGCATGTTTTTTCCCATCCTTTCGCCTTTAGTGTGTGGGTGTCTTTTTCTATGAGATGAGTCTCTTGAGGGGAGCATATTGTTTGGGTCTTTCTTTTTAATTCAATATGCCAGTCTATGTCTTGATTGATGAGTTTGGGCCATTCACATTGAGGGTTATTATTGAGATATGATTTGTATTCCTGGTCATTTTGGCTTATTTTTGGCTTTCAACTTGACTTGATTTCTCATTTACTTGGCTTTTTCTTTAGGGTAGTTTCTCCCTTTGCTGATTTACATTGTTATTTTTCATTTCCTCCTCATGGAAGATTTTGCTGAGAATGTTCTGTAGTGCAGACTTTCTATTTGTAAATTCTTTTAATTTTTGTTTATTGTGGAAAGATTTTATTTCATCATCAAATCTGAAGGCTAGTTTTGCTGGGTATAAGATTCTTGGTTGGTAACCATGTTCTTTCAGAGTGTGAAATATGTTGTTCCAGGCCCTTCTAGCTTTTAGGGTCTGGGTTGAGAAATCTGCTGGTCTCTGTATTGGTTTCCCCCATTATGTAATCTGATGCTTTTCTCTTATAGCCTTTAACATTCTATCTTTACTTTGGATGTTAGGCATTTTCATAATGTTCCTTGGTTTGGAACTGTTATAATTTTGTACATCTGGTGTTCTGTAAGTCTCTTGTATATGATTTTCCATTTAATTCTTTAGATTTGGGAATTTTCCTAATATTATTTCATTGACTAGATTGTTCATTCCTTTGTCTGTTTCTTTGTGCCTTCCTCAATCCCAATAATTCTTAAATTTGGTCCTTTCACTATATCCCACAATTCTTGGCATTCTATTCATGATTTCTTTCATCTTCTCTGTTTGGGCAATTTTATTTTCAAGATTCAATATTTTGTCTTCATTGTCTGAGGTTCTGTCTTCCAAGTCTAGTCTATTGGTGAGTTTTTTATTTGGTTTATTTTTTCAAGAATTTTTTTTCATAATCTCTATCTCTTTGTTGAAATGATCTTTTGCTTCCTGCAGTTACTCTTCTAGCTTTATTGGAGTGATCATTCATTGCCTGCATTTGCTCTCTTATCTCATCCTTTGCTTTGTGAATCATTTTAATTATGTATATTCTGAACCCCTTTTCTGACATTTCTTCTACCATGCTGCCATTGGATTCTATTAATATAGAATCTTGGTTTATTAAGAACACTTTCTTCCCTTGTTTCTTTCATGTTGTTCACATATCTTCCCCTCTAGCAGTGCAGATCTGGGTTATTGCGTTTTCCTCCCTATAGGCTTATAGTGACCCTGCAGGTTTCCCAGACCTCTTATTTAAGGGGGAGAACAATATTAGCAGTACCCAGTACAAACAAAATGCAGCTCTAATCCAAATAGCCCTTATGAAGACATTAACAGTATTGTCATAATAAACAGAGAGGATGAGTTTGATTATTTCCTGCAGTATAACCCATAAATTTGCAATGAGGTCTACAGTTTCTAATGGTGGACAAATATGATAGGGAGGGGTGTAGGGTGTAACTGTTAATGGGATAAGAAAAGAGTATATAGAAGTACTAGATCATAGGAAGAGTAAAAGCGGAATCAACAGAAGTTGGTTTTTAGCATGAGAAAAGAGAAAAAGAGACTCTGAGGAAATAGGTAAACCTAAGGAAAATAGAGAAATAAAGAAATAAAAACTTAAAATTTTTGAAAAAGGAGAAGAAAGATCTACAGTATAACAGTCATATACTATTCAAACCTCCCAGTCTTCAGTAGCCTGATGCTTGAGAGGCACCTCACAATGAGCTTCCAGTCTCCAGCAGGCGTCTCACAATGGGACTGGTGCCACCTAATGATGGCAGCTTCCACTTCCAGGATAATCCAAGATGGCTGCACTAGCTTCCAAACACGTTGGCAAATGGGGAGCTGCAGTGTGGGGTATGGGTGCTGAGTCCACATGGGGTGTGGTCAGTTGGGCCGGGGGTCCTGGAGGCAGGGCGTGATCAGTTGGGCTGAGGGGTCCTACGGGTCCTGGCTGTTGTCCCAAAATAGTAGCAACCATGTGTAAACAAACCTGCATGTACCGCCATGACAATGGACTTCCAGGCAACATGGGGCAGCAGGCCATCTGCTGGTGTTCTACAGGCAGTCTGCAGGCTACTGGTGGATGATTGGCAGGTGGACCACAGGTAGTGGGTGATGGGTAGGTGAAAGACAGGAGATGGGAAGGCATGAGGCAGGCAAACGGACAAATGGTGGATGATAGGCGGCAGTCAGTGAGCAATCTGCTCTCAAAAAGTAGGCACTATGCTGGCAGATGGAGGTGATGGAGGTGGACAAATGGGGTAAGCAGCAGGGGATCGATAAGCAGCAAACACTGCCTCACAGAGAAACAGATTTTCCTCTGCTTGAATCCCAAGTTATGGAATCACAAGTAAAGCAGGCTCCCTCTAGTCTGCCATCTTGGATTTCCCACCAATATCTCTTGAATCCATTTATAGTGCTTTGGGTTTTTATTTTTATTTTTTAAACTAGTATCCTGTGGATACACCCAACACTGGGACCCACTATTCCTACAGGGTATGAATGCTTTTGAGGGACAGGTTCATCATTCAATCAGGCAGTTTATAACTAGCCTTAGTGTCCCATACTTGCTGATATAATAGCCCAGAAATGAGAGCTAAGGCTGTCTCAGGTTTTTCCTGAGTATGTAATTTGGATTTTTTGAAATCTGTTAATTTTTATAACTGTGTCATTTTTTTTTCTTTCCTTAACCTATCTTCTTTTTTCTATTTTATGATTTCTTATCTTCTTATGGATTAATCAACTTTTTAATCAATTAACCTTCCTCCAGCCTTGCTATTTGCTTGTTAAGTATACAAGTTGATTCTTTATAATGCTTATCTTAGGGCCTGTACATGTTTACAAATATCTAATTCTTTATATATTCTAAACCCAACAACAACATTTTTGTTGTTCTGAACAGTGAACGTTAATGTATGTTTGACCAAATAACTCTTTCTGGTGCTCTTTGTTCTGTTCATATGTATATGGCTTCAGCTGGGATCATTTCTCTTCCCTGAAAATATCCTTTAGCATTTGTTGATCTTCTTTTGTAAAAGTATCCTTTTTGATTTTTAACTGAAAACATTTTTGAACTGTTAAAATACATTTATAAAATATATTTTCATCGAGTATTGAATTCTATGTGGACAGTTATTTTCCTTGAATTCTTCAAAGATGTCATCCAATTGGTTTTTAGCTTCCACCACTTTTTGTTCAAACTTGGCTACTTTTATTACAGTTAATATTTTTACCTAATGGATTCTTCCCCCTCTTCTGGATGATTTTCAATTTTCTCTTTTAGTTAATTTTCAAAAATTTCACTATGTAGTTACTTGTGCTTTTCTTTATATTAATATCATTTGGGATTTTAGAAATTCTTTAATCTGAGGTTAGATGTGTTTTGCTATTTTAAAAAAATTCTCCAATATCCTTTCAAATGTTGCTTTTTTCCATCACCTCTCTTCTTTGAGAGAAAAAATATATGTAAGTTAGACTTTTTCACCAGTTACCATTAGCCTCTTTTCTGAATCTTCCATTTTATCCCTCCATCATTTATTCTGAAAAATTTTTTAACAATTTTATTTATTTTAAATTTCAATAATTTGGGGAAAGTACCAGGGAAGGAGATGGACCAAATTATGTTCTGACATTATGTGCATTTACAAATATATAACAATGAACAACACTACTATGTATAATTCTAATACCCTAATTAGGAAAGAGAACAAGTTTCTTTAAAACAAACTGTACCAATCTTCCCTTCAACACTGTTGATAAACCACTATATCAAATATTTAATTTAAGTAATCATTTTTATTTTTGGAATTTTCATTTGATTTTTAAAACCAAAATCCAGTTCTCTAGTCAGATCTCCATCTTTGAACCTGTTGACTTAGAAATATTAATCAATATTAAAAATATTGTTATTTTTAAAATTAAGATATAATTCATATAACATAAATCTCATCACTTGAAAGTGTACAATTCAGTGATTATTAGTATGCTGTGTTGAGCAAACATCACCAGTACCTAGTTCCAGGACATTTCCTTCACCCCCAAAGTAACCCCATACCTAACAGAATTAGTACCAAGTCTCCCCTTTCCCTAACACTTGGAAACCACTAATATACTTTCTGTGTCTGTGGATTTGCTGATTCTAAATGTTTTATATCAGTGAATCATACAATATTTGTCTTATTGCATCTTAGCTCCTTGCTCTCCGCATAATGTTATCAATGTCATCCATGTTGTAGCAACTATCAGAATTTCATTTTTTAAGGACAAATAGTATTACCTTGTATGTATTGCCTCCAACTGGATTTTGTTCATCCAACATTCTTTAGTTAATGGGCATTTGAGTTGTTACTACCTCTTCACTATTACGGATAATGTTGCCATGAACATTCATGAATGAGTTTTTGTATGAACATATGCTGTCCATTTCCTTGGGGAAATACCTAGAAGTGGCATTTTTAGGAATAGCCATATTGTTTTCAATAATAGCTCTGCCATTTTCCAGTCTCACCAACAATGTCCTAGAATTTCAAATTTTCCACATCCTCACCAATAATTGTTATTAACTGTCTGTTCCACTTTAGGCATCCTACCAGGGATGAATGCTCTTGAGGACAACTTCAGCATTAAATCAGCTGGTTTGTAACTCTGCCTTAGTCTTCACTTCTTGCTGCTATGATATCCTAGAGATGAGCGATAAGGCTGCCTTGGTGTTTTCCTGAGTATGCACACAGATCTAAGCATGTGTGTGGCCTTCTATATCATCAGGAATATGTCACAGTTTCAAAATCTTATTGCACCTGGCTAGCTTCACCTCCCAAGCTTTTGATTAGTCTGTTGTTGGTCCCACCTGATATCTCTGGCTTGTGGCAGCAATGATCCGAGTTCCATCAAGGTGAAATAAAGACATTTGAGCCAGTGTTTCAGGGAGCCACCTGACAGGTCAAAACAAATAATCACAATTTTTTGTGAATAAGGTTTGTTCTGCTCGCTTCAGTTTAGCGAATCAGGGTTGTTTCCAGCTGGGTAACTACTGAGCTGGGAGGATGGTGGTGATGTAGGATTAGGATAAGTTAAAATGCTCACCAACATTCAACTGTTTTTCTTGAATAATAAGCATTAATACATGCTTGCCACACCTGCAAGCCTTAAGTTAATTTCCAGAGCTCTGAAAAGGTAAGTCTGACAGATTTGGCCAATTTTTTCTTTCCTTTATGAAGGTGTGAACTTTCAGAATTCCTTTCTTCTCCATTTTCATTGACATGGTTCTAATCATAGATATTTAAGGTCCTTCTTTAATATCTCCATATAATAATTAAAAATGGCTCTTCATTCTTTGGCATTCCTCTCACTGAGAAGCAGGGTCTGTGTCCTCTTTCCTTTTGTCTGCACTTATTTGTTAAGCAAAAAGCACAGGTAAATGATGCTATATAGTGTCCACAACTATGTTATTAAAGGCCTTACAACTTCTGTCTGAATCTTTGTAGATGATTGTACTAGAGGAAATAGGCTGTCATATGAGAAGTCAGCTACACTGAGAACATGATGCTGTAGAGGTCATGCTTAACATCTCTAGGTAGCAGTCCAGACTAACCTCCAAGCCCACGATCAACATCAGCTACCAGACAAATGAGCCACCTTGGATGTACAGCCCAGTAATTCTGGTAGATGCCTGCATCCCCAGAGAGCATCTCACAGCAATTGCATGTAATGTTGTAAGAGAAACCTGCACACCTGACCACTTTCCAAGTTCTCAAACTTCAAAATCACAAATGTATCTTTACCACCAAGATCTAGTATAATATGCAGCAAAAATAACTGGCAAACTGTGACATTTCTATTGCCTGTTTTTGCTCTTGATTTCCAGTTTGGTCATGCTTGTAGCATGCTGATATATATTTTTTTCCTCGAAGGCCAGACATCATATATGAGAAGTTACAGAGGCACTCTATGATACTGTCTTCTTCAAAGGGACATTTCATGTTGATGGATCTTCTTGATTCAGTCAATGGTCATCTATTTCTTGTTAGTTCTTATCCATAGGCCTAGTATGGATTACTGAACTGGGGTGTCACCTCTTTGGTAGTATCACATTTGTTCCCTGTGCCTTGATTTACCAATTAGTCTACCACTGCTTCTGCTTGGTTTCTTGGAAAATCATCCCACACCTGCAAAACTTGGGAGTTAGCCAGTGCCTCACAAGGATGCCTGGAAGGAAAATTTTGTGGTGTGTCAGGTTCACATCTGTGCACTGTCCTTCTCATCTGAAATCTTTGTCCTGATGAAGTCTTGGCTACACTGGATATTCTCTGGTACCTTCCAACAGTTGTCCTTGTATGTTTTGTTTTGTTCAATCCAGTTTTTAATAACTGTTCTGGTGGAGGATCTGGTTTGACTCGAGCAAGTTGTTCCATCACAACTCATAGCAGAAGTTTACCCTGATGAAATTTTCCCTGGAGTTCCTACACATTCTGTATTTTCTCTTTACATTTTGTATGTTTCCCCAACAGAGGTCTAGTGCCTTGTGAACTGAAACTTAGTTTTATTCACTCTTTCATCCCAAAGACTAGAAAATTGGCAAGCATAAATAAAGTATTCGATAAATATTTGGGGGATGGAGATGGACTCCACGTCACAGAAGTTATGCCTAGTATGCTTGAGGCCCTGGGTTAGATCCCCAGCACTGCAAATAATAATAACCAAATAAACAAATATTTTAAAGAAGGAAAAAATGTACTAAGGAAACCAGTAGGCTATTGATTTCCTATTGATTCTTTCACTCTGGGACATATCTGGGAAACTTGGTATAAGGACTTCCATTTATTTTCTTTGATTCATATACTTTAAGTTCATCCTACTCCCTGCTCTGCACATCTAAGTAGCCCTTAACCTCTACTGATTCTCCATCTTTACTCTCTCTCCAGTGGCCTCTGCTTAACCTTCCTGCTCTCCTGGCTGGGTGTCTCACTATCTCTTACCTGGTTACTGTGGACTTCTGTTAACTGATGCCCTATTTCTAGTTTCCTTCCCTTTATTCTATCTTTCCCTCACATGCTGTTTTCAGTGTTTTTCTCAAACACAGACTTCATTATGTGTCAGGGGTTTACAACTATTTTTAAATGTCAAAGTCCCAACACTATCTACAATGATAAATACTGAATTTTGTTTGCATAGAATACAAGAAGTTTCAAACATATTTTACCATGACAAATAAGAATGCTTTCATAAATTTAAAAATGATTATAATGCTGATTCTAAATATCTAAAAGCCCAACACTAAAGCATGCCAGTATGGTTTTATGTGTAACTTTTCCTGGATAAAAAAAATGATTCAGAGAAAAAATTATTAGACTAAAATAAAATTATTAGACTGAAATGAAAGTCTAAAAGAATTAGACTGAAGAAGAAAATGGAATAAATAATATTTACTATAGATGTATACTTTTGATGGTTAGCAAGCAAACTTTGAACTCATATCCACTTTTCAAGAATTCTTAACAGACATATTAAATTAATAGGGCCTTTTCATTTTTAATTAATATTTTGATAAATCAGCAATATACATGTATGGGCTACTATGTGATATTTTGATATCTGTATGCAATATGAAATAACTAAAGCAAACTAATTATGCATTCTTTTCTGTCCTTACCTATCATTTTAATTGTGAAATATTTGAGATTTATTGTTATTTTGAAGTATATAATACATATTTTAGACTATATTCACCCTGCTGCACAATAGACCTTTAAACCTATCCCTATGTCTATCTGAACCTTTGTACCTCTTATTAATTAACCATTCCTCATTCCCTCCTTTCCTACCTGTGGCTTCTGGTAACCATTATTCTACATTCTGCTTCTGTGAGTTCAACTTTTTAAGATGCCACATATAAGTGAGATCTTTCAGCATTTGTCTTTCTGAGACTGGCTTATTTTGCTTACCAGAATGTCCTACAGATTCATTCATGTTTTTGCAAGTAATTAGACCTTCCCCATCCCACCTTTAAAAGGCTGAGCAATATTCCATTGGGTATATTTACCATATGTTCTTTTTCCACTCATCCACTGATGTACACTCAGGGTGATTCCATAACTTGGTATTGTGGATCATGCTGCAATGAGCATAGGAATGCCTAGATCCTTGTGTCCCTTTGGATATATACCCAGAAGTATGATACAGGATTATCTGTTAATTCTTTTTTTAGTTTTTAGCTTTTCAGGAACCTATATATTGTTATCCTTAATGACTATATCAATTTACATTCCTACCCACAAGGCATAAGAGTTTCCTTTTCTCTGCATACTCATCAGCATGTTACTTTCCATTTTTTATAAAAACCATTCTTTTATCAAAAGAATATGTTGAATTGATATCTCATGGTGGTATTGGTTTGTATTTCCCTAGTGACTAATGATGTTAAGCACCTTTTCATGAACTTGTTGGCAATTTTCAGGTTTCCTTAGAAATTGAGAAGTGTCTGTCTAGGTTCTTTGTCCACTTGTATATCAGATTAAGTTATCTTGAGTAGTTAGTGGACTTTTTTTTCTTGATGAAATATTGGAATAAAAAAGACAAAATATTATTATTATTATTATTATTATTATTACTTTATTTCTTGAATATTTCTGAATGCCTACTCTGTTAATCACTGTCTCATTATTTAATTCCTTAGGAGATTAGATAGACAGGTAGATAGAATGAATATAGGTCTTTGTTGTTGCCGTTAATTGTTATTTATTAAAAGGGTACAGAACATGCTGATTTTGCATCATTGATTAATTGAAGTAAATCAGTGTTATTATTTTTCATTCCTTTTTTAATTTTTTGAGTTTTTTTATTCAAAATATGAGAAAAATATTTAAACTTCCCTAATGAAGGGTTCCCTCATTTGCCATGGGTTTCTATCATGAATTACTGGTGTACTTAGCACTTCCTACTCTGTCACCCAGACTTACTGAAAACCACCATGTAAAGTGAAGTATTCCATGAAGATGCTAGTGGGCAAAGTTAAGAGAATTTGGGAAACAACTACTTTGAGAAGCAAGGTAGAAGGGACCAGCAGGAGTGATAACAAGAGTCAGAGTATTGAAGAAGGAAAAGGAAAGGGGTGCACACTTTTTAGGTCTCAGTTTCCTTTCCTGTGAAATAGAAATACTCAAATTAACTTGTGTATTCATTGTGAGGAACAAGGTTCTGCAAACAGGACCTTCAGTGTGATTCCTGAAGCTTAGTAAACAGTCATAAATACTTCTGCTTTTCATCTGACAGAAAATAACAATAACTTAGAGCCCCACCAACTAAATGCCTGGGTATACTCACCAAGCACCACCTCCCCACCAATCTGCCCAGCCCTGGGATACCTGTCCCTACAATCGTTGCTCATCTTATAGAAAAATGGAAACATAGTGATACTCCCTAGACTAAATGTTTGAAATTCAACCAATAATTTGTTTCATTATACTTTTAACAGAAAGACATAACCCAGGCGAAGTGTCTCTCCCTCTTTTTTAGAGCATTGCCTGAACTTAACTCATGAGTTATTATGGTATTTTCTGTCAATGAGGAATATAAGAATCACAACTGAAAACTATGGGTCTCATCAAAAGGAATGGTAAAAAATGTAAGTAGCAGAAATATGTAAAACAGAGGGTTGTTTTGTATCTGATTTTGTTGTGGTATTTTGTTTTAAGTGGGAGACTTCCCGGTTTTGCGTGTCACCTAAAGGGTGAGTCAGAATATCTCATCACACCCATTAGCACTTTTGTCAGGACTACTGTGACTTACAGACTATTCCTGTTCTTTGGGATTATGCTGCTGACATATTTAAACACCCACTACAATTTTTTTAAACACTTAAATCAAGAGATTTGAGAAAAGCCAAGCACGAGGCTTCAGGTGCTGGAGGTATTTCAGGAATGACAGCCCAAAGAAGAAATAATTAGCCAACCCTTTCATGAGAGCTAATTTCACTGGGCCATGTGCTCTCTATTTTTGCACAACCAGATGCCCCCTTCAGCTTCATCTTATTTTTATTTACATAGAAGTGTTATTTATAAAGTTGACAGATAGTGTCAATTTGTTCTAATTTTGTTGAGAGAAAATTTACCAGAATCATGTGATGGCATTTTCTATCCCATTTATCCAAGTGTCTCACTTTGTGAGGTGAGTTAGTGGAACATAAAAGTTGCAAAGAGCACCCAGAAAAACCTTTGGAGGTGGGGAGCGGGCAAGCTTTGCTGGTGAGCTCCTTGTGAGATCTTGTCACCCACTGGCTAATCGACACTTGAGCGGACTGATTCAATTAGGTAAAGTATTTCCAGCTAGTGCAATCAATGAAGATTTTCCACAGTTATTTACTCATGCCTTTCTTAAACACCAGATTTTCAAGTAACTGTTCCCAAAATAGTCAAATAACTCTGGCAAAGAATTTCCCCCAAGTTTGGATGTTGGAGTACATTCTAAGTGGAGGGAAAGCCCTGTTAATTCAATATAACAAGAAATTGGCTTTTATTACAAGGTTATTTTAATGCTTAGTTACATCATGATGGTTGTAGAAACAAAACCAATGAACACATCAAAAGGAATTCAATTCCATACTAATAAAGAAAATGCAAATTAAACCAAATGAGATAATATTATGCATCGCATCCACTAGATTGACTGAAATAAAATAGACAACACAAACATTAAAGAGGATATGGAAAACCAGGAACCACTGGGGGGAACACATATTGGTGCAACCACTACAGGCAAACATGCTTAGTTTACCAATCCCCAATCCCACTCCTTGACATTTACTCAGCAGAAATGTACATGTGTACTCAGCATGGACACATACAGGAATGAGCATAGCACTACTACCTCTCATCCTTTTGAGACAAGTACTCCAACTGAGTACTTCTTTTACATGCATTTGCTGATCACACACAGTTAAATGTCTTTGGAGGGGAATTCTGAAAATTTCCAGCTTTCTCATTTCTGCTCCATAACTTTAAAGTTCTCCAAGGTGGTAAGTTGGAGATGCATAGTATTGGTTTTCCATCTTCTAAGGATTATTCTTCAACACCTTGAAAACTGTTGTTTTAGAGTAATTTGTTCCTTCCTTTCCTGCAGGAAGTTGGATTAAATGTTACTCTGTCTCATCCGAAAGCTAACCTCTTTAGGAATACCATCTTTAACCTGAAAGAACTGAGGTCCACTCTGTGGTTTTTTAGAATCAGTATTTGGCAGATATTTTCTCTGAAAATAACAAAGTGAGACTCTCATTTCAAGAGAAACAATGGATAGTATTTACTGTCCATGATAAAACTGAAGCTTTTAAGCAAAATTGAGAACTTTAAAAAATGTGTGTCCGTCAACAATAAGCTTGACAGTTTCCAGGTACATACATCTTTATCTAATAAAATCAGCAGCAATTTTATCACATGATTTTTGAGGATGATGCAGTGAAATATGTCAACATGGGATCACATTGCTTACTATAATATTTTCCAAATAACTAATGAGTGGTGTTACAAAATCAGACACAAATGAAAATACAAGACAGATCAATGGATTTAAATGTAACATCATTGGTGTTTCAGATTTCACTCTACAAACAAGTTTCAAGGAGCAACCACTTCTTAAGTTTTCATTCAGTCTCAAAGAGCATAAATCATTATTTGAAAATGTTATTAAATATTTATCCTTTTCCAAATACATATGTATGTAAATATGTTATGACTAGATTTTCTTCCTATTCTTCTACAAAAACATTGTGATGTGACAGACTGAATTCAGCAACAGATATGTGAATCTGGATGTATTCTACTAAGCCAAATAATAAATAGGTTTTTGAATTGAAAATCAATATCAGTTGGCTCACTACATATCTTTCTGGAAATATGAGAAACGATTAAATTAATTTATTTTGGTGCTGGAGATTGATCCCAGAGGTGATTTACCAATGAGTCACATCCCTAGCCCATTTTATTTTTGATTTGGAGACAAGGCCTCACTAAGTTGCTTAGGGCCTCACTAAATTGCTGAAGCTGGCCTCAAATTTGCAATCCTCTTACCTCAGCCTCCCAAGTTGCTGGGATTATAGGCATGCGCCACCATGTCCAGCATGCAATTGATAAAAATATTTTATAAACTAGTATTAGGTTGATTTTTAATGAATTAAGAATGCTAAAATTTTTCTTGATTTCTTTTATGGTAAATGTCAGTAAATATCACTACATAAATGAAAAGCTTTTTGAAATCTCTAATAACTTTAAATAGTATAGAAGGAGTCTTTTTTTTGCAGGGGGTAGGTACCAGGGATTGAACTCAGGGGCACTCGATCACTAAGCCACATCCCCAGCCCTATTTTGTATTTTTATTTAGAGACAGGGTCTTACTAGGTTACTTAGTGCCTCGGTTTTGCTGAGGTTAGCATTGAACTCACAATCCTTCTATCTCAGCCTCCCAAGCTGCTTAAAAAAACAACTTCTTTCCAAGTCCCTTTCCTTTTCTTTTCTCATTTGAAATTCTCTTCCTAATCTGCTGTGTCCATCCACCCGCTATTCCTCTGTGATCTCCCTCTCATTGACACCCTGGTTCTGTTACGAGGACCCTGCAAGATGCCCCACAGGGGGTGGGAATCTAGTTCTGTATCATTTTCCTAACTCCCTGTATCAGCCATCCATCCCAGACCTTCATGCAGTTGCGGTCCTGCCCAGCTCTCTGTCCTTGCCCCCATACAACCAAACGTCAGCTCTACAACAGTGGGCTCCTTTTCCTTGCTTGCTGTGTGACCCTGCTAACCTGAGCATCTCCCAGGGCCTTTTCACTTCTGTCCTGCTAACATGTCTGCTTCTATCTCAAGGTCAAATGGTACTTGCTGCCTTACCAATTGACATTAAATCTAGATTATGACGAATAAAAATAATCATATACTTTCAAGGAGTGTTTGAATTTAAGAGTATTTCTATAGAAGCATTTCATATTTTTAGTGGATGTCTATAGTGGTAAAATATGTCTCCCTACAGGATTGGATGTGTGCATATTGGGGACAGAAAGCTGTTTTGGAATATGGGAAATTTCCTGGTGCTTTGAAAATCAAACATCTGTCTGCCTTGCGTATGTAAAATTGCAATCTTGCCCACTCAAATGCAATGATATAAAGCTTTTGTTGAAATTTTGGCCTCAAGTAGGTGCTCAGGACTCTCAAGCATTTTATATAATGGAAGATCATAATCCTATATTCACTGTTCCAGTTATTATCCAAATTTCTATATTTTTGAAGTGGTGTTTCTAAAATTCCCCATGCTATTTCCTTGTCCACCAAACTCACAATGCCTCCCTGAAATTTATTCCAACATTCACATAATTTATTAGTCAAAGAGCAGAGTGCCATCTACAAGTATGCTTATTTCTGTGAGGTTGTTTTCCATCAGATCATTTTACAAAATCATAACATCCAACTTGTTCTTAGGGTTGGACAAGTGAGGGGAGGTAGAGAGGAAGAAAATTCTTCATTTAGAGTTTTCCATCCAGGTAATATCCCTCTCCCTATTGTGAAATTTAAAACAAAAAACAAAAAACAAAAAACAGAAAACTGAGTTTTGAGAAGTTAATTTCCTGCTTTTTTCCCCCTAATAGACATAGTCTCATTAGGCTGGAAACAGCACCAAAAACACCCTTGCTGCAGCTTGCCCCTGATGTCCCTTAATTGTACTGCCCCAGATATAGGTTTAAGAGTAGGATTTTCTGAAGAGAGCTGTTGTTCCGCGCCAAACAACAAAGGTTGAGTGCCTTCCCCAGACCAGCCAGGGGGGCATGGGGTCAAGCAGGAGAGTGAGTGTCAACGGCTGAAAAACGCACACCAGCCGGGAGTCTGTCGAAGCAGAATCTCAGTTTAATGGAGGAGAAGAACAGATATATAAGGGGGCAAGTGAGCGGGAAAGAAACAAAGAAAAGAGAGGAGATACCTGCAGGGCCAAACACCTTAAAGGTAAACAGCCCATGCAGCACACATCAAAGCCTGCAGGACAAAGGTCTCCTAAGATTTGATGGTGGCCAGAGCTGCTCACGTTCACAGAAGTCGAATGGGCCAATCCTAGGCCACCACCTAGGTGGTACCACTGGTGAGGGGGGCTTATGCCCCGAGGGTGGTGTTGTTGTTGCGGTCGCCATCTTAAGGTATGTCCCTACAGAGAGCCTTCCCTTGTAACTCTGTCGCTGTTTCCTGCCTCATCTGAAAGTCTGGTGATCTCAAGATAACAGATCAAAAAGTACTGCGTGGACAAGGATTTTCCACTTGGCACAGGGCTCTGGGTTCAGCACTAACAGGAGGCAAACACTGTTGTTCCCAGCTCACCATCAGGTTGCTGCAGCTCATGCGTGTTCCAGTAAAAGGCTCTCAGAACTACTTCTTTGAGGTAGCAATCACGTTCCCTTAATCTAGAAGATGGTGTTTAAATCATCTTATGGTGGTGTATGGTTCAGCAAATTTATTTTCATTTTTAGTTCATCTGATGTTGTCTGTACTTAACACAAAGAAAAAAATCCATAAGCACATCTCATGAGTATTTTGTCCTATTTTTCCACTTTGAAGAGAATGACTCTCATTTGTTCTTGATACTTTTGTTACATTGAGAGTTTCCATGAGTATCTAATGGTATGCCCAGACTATTAAGTCAAATGTGTCTTCTTCTATGAAATATTTCAAATTCCGGCATGTCCCTTCCTTCTTAAGAATATGTTCAAGTGCTCCCATTTACAGTAATGTGGCAAATTGATCACACAATAATTCTCTGAAGTGCAGGAAGTGGCAGAATAACCCAGACTCCTGAAAATTTTTGTTTAAATATATACAAACTGCATTCCCTTCTAAATGCATTCCTGACCTTTCATGATATAAATAAATCTTTAAAGACCCCAAATAAATGAAACCAGAAAACCTGAGCAAGGTGTGCAAGCCCCCAAAACAGTTTGTATCTGGAGGACAACTACCATGTCTAGTTATCTTGGGCTTCCATGGTGGCATCAGGAATGGGAAAGTGGAGATAATGCTCAGAAGGTTCCCAGGGTGGGGAATTTAATCAGAGATGACCCATAGGGCTTGCACTCACAGTAAAAGTAGAATTAGAAATAAACCTTGACATGCAAAGGGGATATTAGGAAAATTTTCCTATCTCACATCCAGTGCCAAGTGGAGGGGAAGAAAACTCCTTCTTTGCATCTTCGTAATCCCAGACTGACTCTTGCAGCACAGTTGAGATCTGAATTCACACTACATGGATGATTCAGAAACTCCTCAGAGAGAATGTAATTCAAAGTGGTACCAGGAACTGGCAGAATCAAATGAAATCTCTGCAGGGATTCCACTTCAACTTATTTCTCAAAGGAAAATGAACACCTCATTGCCAGAAGTCACAAAACAGAAAATGAAGACATATGGCTGGAAAAGAGCAGAGACAACAGACAAGAGAATAAATATTCAAAATTAATTCAAATAAATATTTGAGATAGGTCTCACCATGGTGCCTAGACTGGTCTTGAACTACTTCAGAAAAGGCTGTAGAAGATTTCAAATGCCCAATTAACAATATAAGCCCAATGGACCTGTATAAAACTTTATGCCTATCAAGACTGAAATACACTTCTTTTCAAAGCAAATGAAACATTCACAAGAATTAACACCATGCTACTCCCCAGCAAGAAGGATCAACCTGTAATTTACCTCTTTAGATCTCAATAAAACTAAACTGGAATTTAATAGCAAAGAATGGTTTGGAAGACTGGCTGAGTTTTGAAACCTCACAAGTTTGTATATGAATTTTATATATGTGTGTATGTGTGTATATATACATATGTAAGTATATGTGTTAATCATATGTAGGTGAATTTATTATTTATATCAGTGAAGAGTTTGGTACTACATTATAGATATCTCAATATATGGGCATATAGAATTACTTAAAATTGAGTAATGGTAGCAAATGGAGCATATAAATAAAAAGGTATCATTTAAAAGTTTTCCCCTCCCAATTTAAATATTTGTGTAAGTGTGTATGAGTTTGTAAGCGAATATTGCTTTCAAATGTAAAGAAAAAAAGAGAAATGAATATACTTTTGTGATTTAGAAAACTCATTTAAAAACATAGTTTATAAGATTTTCACAGCATATCATATGATCACCTTATACTTGTTCCTTCTAAAAATTTTCTGATTATTTTAATTTTGGCAAATTGTTAGGAAAAAATTAGTTGCCTCATATTCTGAAGACTTGCTAGTAAATTCTTCATAGAAATATAGACCTTCACAAATTTTCTGTATATGTGTCATAAAACATTTAGCTATGAGAACATAAGAACATAAACCTATGAATGATTCTTTGGGACCATTTGAATATTCATCAGTAAGTAAAATTCATGCCTCTTATAATCATTCTAGAATGAATTTTTAAATTTCCCTAGATGCTTTTTGGAAACTAGAAATCACAATATTGATACTTAGTAAATTATTAAAATTTATTTTTGCTTAAATAAAACCATTTACAGTGTGTTGTTCTAAGAATGTGCACACCAAAATGAATTGAAGATGCAAGACAATTTCACCAGAAGGTAAATACACAAATAAGTTGCCTATTACCAGTGTCACTGTCAGAAACTGATTTTATAAGGTAAAAGACTATAGGTACATTTACTGCTACAATAGTAATGAACTTCTTCCCGCATATAAATGTAGAAGATAACCAAGGTATAGCAGAAATGACCAATTGGCAGCCCATAGTAGTTACCTTAACCCAAAAAAGTAATACACTGTAACCAGCACTTAGGTTCTGCTTGGATCTTTTTTGGATGAAGGAACAAATATGTGTACGCATGCATAGAAACTAATCTATAGGTGAATCATTTGCAAGTCCTCCAAATCTTTCATTTAAGAAAGGAGAGAGAGAGAGAGAGAGAGAGAGAGAGAGAGAAACCTTCCTTCCAAATGAATGTGATTTGCATTTAATAAATAATCCACAGTATGCTCTTCATGCTCCAAAGTCTAGATCACATATCTATATGGTCATTTTGATCACATCATTTTTTCCCTCTTAACTAACTGATAATACCTACAACTTATTGGGAGTTTTTTTTATGTGTCAAAAAGAGGGAAACAAACTAGAAAGAAACAGAGGTACAGAGTATGGGAATCCTCATTCCCATTCTCCCATTAAGAGGATTTAGCTTTATTTAAAATAATGTGATACACAGTTTAAATGGAAAAAAAAATAGAATAAGTAAATAGATTCTAACTTTCCAGTTAATTTTCACCTACTATCAGGTAGCATTCTAAACTATGTTTATTCCTATTTCTCACCAACTACAGATCATTTTGAAATGTTTAATGTGTATATTTTACACTTTTCTATCTTGAGTCACTTTAGTATCAAAAGATTGTGAAGCATAACTACTAAATGGAAATAATCAAATAATCTCAATGAAAAAAAGGTTTCCAAGTTTCATATTTGATTAATATGTGTGAAGTGAAGTTTATAGGTGCTTAGCATATATTAGGTCATTGGATGTTCACAACAAACAGATGAGTTAAATAAAATTATTATCACTATGTTACAGATAATAGGATCAAAAAATTAATTTGTCCAAGGTTTTGCTGTGAAACAAATAATCAGGATTGAAACAAGGCCATTCTGCCTTTAAAGCTCATGCTGAAAAACTCCTCTTGCACATTGACATCTCCTAATTCACTCACTTAACTTTTTATTATATATGAAGAACAATGATGATCCTTCAAAGAGGCCAATCAGAATTTGAGGCCAGAGAAATGAAGTGACTTATGAGATGTAGTCAGACAGGTACAGGCAGGAAACAAATGGAACTTACTCCTGATTTCCAGGTATGGCTCATTTTTCTTCTCAGCAAAGACTGAAGTGTATTATGAAAATATGTGTTTCACATGATGAAGCCTGTGTATTTGTTATATTTGTCAAGATATAGTTGTCTGAATATAGAGAATTATTAAGATGTATTCAAATACAAATAAAATATTGAATAGAATAAATAAAATAAGAAATTTGTTAGACCATACCTGTATAATCCATGTACCTTGTATCAGCAATGCCTTTCATATACATGTGTCAAATACTCCAAACTCTGAAAACAAATTAGTACCTTTAATGACAATACTGGAATTCAGAGACATCCGGTGCTGTACTAACCTGTGTGGGAAGCCCAGACCTCTTCAGAGTTCCCATTCCTAAAGTATTTCTAGGACTTCCTAATGTTTTACTTAAGAACATGTGTCCACGTTTCAATCTGTCACTAATCTCTTGTTACTGATAATCAGCCACCATTCCTCCCTGCTAAGCATTACTAGTTCTCCTCACGCATCTATATATATTCTAGGGGAGTAAGAGAAAGAATGATTGAGCTCAGTTGGGGAAGCCCAGAGCTGCTTTGTCTTTTACTATCACTGAACTTGGAGAAAAGCTCTATCTGCTCTTATCCCCGACCTTTCTCCTCCTGCCCCTTGGTTCTCAGAGACCAGAACTACTCTTTTTGTTCTATTTCTATGTCAAATGTACCAACCAGGACCCATTCTGCTCTCGTGATGAATTTTTCTCTCTGGGCATTAGGATAGTCCTTCTCAGATTCTGTCTAGCCTCTTATGAATAACAATGATAATTAGAAATGTCTCCCCGTAGCTGAACCCCTTGTTTATCACCGTGGGGAACAGATACATCTTGGGAAAGTGCAGAGGGAGAGACAAGTAATAGAGGTCATCTAATTTCACTGGAGAAATTTATGTGTCAGCCAGTCCAACTCAGAAAGAGCAGCTGTTTATATGTGTATGGAACTAAAATTCCCTCCCAATGCCATTGAAGTAGCCAGGCAATGTCTTCAGTGATTCTCCTTCAGGCACTGGCATGAATTCTCCTGCTTTGTACATGTACAACAAAAGATGCCAAAGGTAAATTTTATTGGAAAGAAATCAAGGAATTACTAGTTTGCTTGCATAGACCATAAAGTTCAGGGTCCTCAAAGAAACATTCTTGATTGTCTTGGAGGCAGTCACCTATGTGTGAAGCAGACAGGCCACCAGGTGGAAGAAGGGACTTTGTTTCAATCTTCTGTGTCTTAGAAAGATTATCGATGTCTTGTTAAATGATAGGGAGACTTTTATACAAGCTATCGTCAAGACTATTGCAATAGAGGAAAGAGGTAGAACATAATTCTGAAGACAAGGGCAAGTGGGGTCTTAGAGTGAGGTGGTTACTAAGTGGAAATTTACTAAGGGGAGAGATCAAGGATAGAGAGATTCTTGGCAAGCCGGGTGTGGTGGCGCACGCCTGTAATCCCAGTGACTCAGGAGGCTGAGGCAGGAGGATCACGAGTTCAAAGCCAGCCTCAGCAATTTAGCAAGGTCCTAAGCAACTCAGTGAGATCCTATGTCTAAGTAAAATACAAAAAAGGGCTGGTGATGTGGCTCAGTGGTTAAGCACCCCTCCCAGTTCAAAAAAAAAAAAAAAAAGAGAGATTCTTGGCAAAGGTAGGCCAAAACTGAGACCTAGTGGAGAAGAAGGCTCAGAGAAGCCTGAATCAATGTGGACCAGGAAGGAGTCTACTTATCACTAAGGACAATGCTCAAAAAGACTTTTGCTTGCCCAAATTGTACCTTCAGGAACTGTGCTTTGGAACTGATTGTTTATTCCTTGTCAGGGTTCATTCATTCACCTCTGTTCAAGGGGAGCAAGGATTGATTAGTGATTTTTTCAAGGTCAAAAAGATTCTGAAGTTGGGAAGTGTATAAATCATAATATTCAAATAATTTCATGGCAATACACCTTATATCCCCCCAATCATCATGCTGTTACCTATTTATTTTTATAAATAATGGCTACCATTCCACTGCTAACTCTTCTTCTGCTGTGCCCCTTTCCCTATCTGCATATTATAAACTTAGTAATTTATTACATATTAATTTAGAAAAAGAGTGTGGAAAAAAAACCTTATTTCATCCTCTGTAATCAACTTAGATAGGAAGTTACTTCTATAATTCATAAAATCATGTTGTAGCTGGAAAAGTCTTTCAATGGCCATTTCTTCCAGCCCTGCTCATAGCAATTCAGGAAATGGGATAGTGATTTGATTATATTTAAGGAATTAATAATGAGCTAAGTGTAAACATGAGTCTCACACCTTAAATTTAACATCCATTTCAGCACTAAAAAAGTCATAATTAAGAATTTTTTCTGGATTAGACTGGGCCTAATGGAAGGTATCAGCATCTCTTTATCCCAAAAGGTGTGGGTAGGGACAGGCCAGCACCACTTTAGCTAAGGAGTTGGCATGACATTGGCTAGATGGAAGATTTTCTAGAGCATTCTACATCCTCAGATTTCCACTTACTCTGTTAAAGTAGTCCAGAATCCTATTCAATGATCAATAGGAATTGCAGGAAAAGCCTTAAACCCATCAAGAGATTTGCACCTTTTTCCTGACACTGTCACTAACTAACTGTATGGTCCTAAGCATGTTTCCTAACTTCCCTGATCAGGAGCTTCTCATGTACAAAATAAAGAAAGAGAGCATTATTTAGGTCCCTTCAGGCTTGAAAATGCTAGATTGATCTTGCATTAAGTTGGTGATGGTGGTAAAATTAGCATATATAATATGGGACCCTAATTTTTTAATTCTAAAAATAAGAATTTATGTGGTGAAGGAGCCTTTCCATGCCTGCTCATTTATTTTTCCTTGTCTTCATTAGTACATTAATTCATTAAGATCTGAATGCAAAGACGAAGAATGGGAATGATGGAGAGATGGGGTCCACAGGTGAACATTAGCATTGGTGAGTTGGGCACCATGAACCAGATTACTTGCTTGAGTGTAATTTCAGAGTGTGCTACTTAGGTCCTACAGAAAAATTGTACAAAATAAGCTTAGAAGAAGGAAAAGAAAAAATGTTTTAACCTCCTAATCAAAGCCATATTCTCTTTAACACAAAATCAATGTAATCTGTTTTATAGTTTTAATTCTTAAGAGTCAAATCCAGACTTATTATCTGAAAAATAACCCCAAACCTTGTATAGATTTGGTATATCCATGTACAGCACAAGCATATCAACTTGAAATATTAATGTAACCCTGGTAATTAGTGGTTTTTATCCCCCATTCAGTAGCCTTTCTAACCAGAGATCAAACACCTGCCTGAGATATGGCCTCATTTTCCAACAGTTCCCTCTTTCATTAGCCTGAGAGTGAGTATTAAACTCCCTTTCCTGTTCCCGACTCTTGCCGACCATGCTCTTTCTTTTAAGTGGGATCTAAGTCTACTTAGAAGACTGGAAAATATTTCTAGCCTAAACAAGAATCCCTGCCTCATTTAAGCACTTGAGCAAAATCACAAACAGTAAGTCAGTTTCTGTGTCAAAGCCTCCATCACTGGGAATCGACTGGAGTCGGTGATGCCCTTTGCTTTGCTCTGAATGTGCTGCAGTCCATGCAGTTGGGATTGGAAAGTGCATGTGAATGTGAGGCAGCAAGGAGATTTGTACATTTGGGGAGGAATGTTCAACAGCAATGCCTCAGTTGGTGTACAAACAGCCTAAGAGAAAAGCAGTGAATGAAATAGAGATGATGAGATCAAAGGAGAAACACAACCTGTTCTCTTCTCACTCCAGATCAGACTCCATGCACACGGTTCATTATAGTAAAGTTTAATGATAAAGCAAAAACCCCAAAACCCAACACCATATGTTGTGTGCAATGTCACGGGGAAAAGAGACTGCTAATTGTCTGAAGAGAAAAGGCCTCCTGAGGAGACCGAAAGTGACTTTCAAGAGGAGAATAGGACAGATAAATAAGGTCTCTGAAGCAGAGCAAACAGAAAAGACCCTGAGTGCCAACAAAAACAGATGAGTTTCTCCTACTTTCTGCAAAAAGGCCTTATGAATTTGGGCAATGCTGATCTCCAACATCAAGTCCTTGAGGACTGGGGCAGAAATTACAGAAGTACCTCTAGGAGAAGGAGAATCTTCAAGGACAAAGGGGAAGCTCTACCCCAGCAATCCTTCCTGTGAAGCACCCCCATATCCTTAAACCAGGAAATGAGTTCACTAAAACCTTGGGCCTTAACTTCCATCCATGACAGTAGTGAGGAACTAGATGGCCTCAGTTTGAATCCCAGTTCTTCCACCTAGCAGCTGTGGATCATGGGCAAAGTCCTTAACTGCTCTTTTCCTCAGTTTCCCCCCAGTTAGAAGGGCAGTTGGCACTAGCACATATTGAGTATGAATTAACTTTTATTAAAGTATCCACCAACAAATGTATATTATTTCATCATTTCATATATTTTTGTTTATTAATAAAATGCAACTTGACTGCAAGAGTTCCCATCTTCTATCATGAATATTTCAAAAACTGCTGGATAGGAGAATAGAATGTGATAAGTTGGGTATGGTATTTGAAACTATCCAAGGAAAATTATATGAGTGTTTGGAGATGGGGTCTGGGGTAGACCCCATTCTTTTTCAGCAAAAATGTTATTCCCTTTTTGCATGAAGTCAAGTGGAAAATTTACTACTAAAGAGACATTGGTAATCAAATATTTACACATAAGTATATTTTCCCAGAGAGAAGATATTCATTTCCCTCAGTTCTCAAAAGGTTAACTATTTCCAGCTTACTCGTCCATAAGTGAGAATATTTTATCACACACTTCTTTTAGCAACTAATTAAAAGCAATGACTCTTACTCAGAACTTAAAATACAGTTCGGTATTCAACTCAGCTATGACCCCCACAGAAGCCTGTAGAAACTCTTGTTGAGGTGGCCATGACAGTCCACAAAGCCAGCCTTCAGTGATTCTGAGCATCCAAAAGTCTGTCTTCACTTACTCCCCCACAAATATGTGCACTATGTCACCCTGTCTCCCTAGGAACCAGCAAAAGAAACTTCTGAGCCCCTTCAACTCTATCACCATCGACAACTTGTTAAATACTTTTTGCTGAATATTTTCTTGTTGTTCACCTCAGCAAAGAGGACTCCTTTATGCTTTTTGCTTCAAATGCATATCAAGTAGGTTAAGTACAAGGACTATGACAAATTGAGCTGCATGTAACTGATGCCAGGAGAAGATTTCTTCCTAGATATTAAAATGTCACATCCTTTTACTTACATTTTACTGTCTTTATTTTGGTTTGTTTTAAATTATGTTAACTTCTTTATCAAAAAGTTCTAGTACAGAAGTATTATGCTAGAAAAATGAAGAGTCCAATTTCATTTCCAATAAACAAATTCCAGAGTCTTACTTTCCAATATAGGTTTATATGGGCATCAACTGCTGCCAATATTCCTCTCCCTCCCATCTTACAACCCTGCTCGCCAGCCTGTGAATAGCCTAGTCAGCCATTGGACTGCTCGTCAGCCTGTGAACTTTCTTGGCAGCCATTGGTCCCATCGTGGTTAAATTCCACTACTTAAGAATAGTTCCCCCGCCATTTTCTCTCTCTCTCTCTCTCTCTCTCTCTCTCTCTCTCTTTCTCTCTTACTCTTACTCTCTCACTCACTCTCACTCTCTGTTTCTCTCTCTTCTCTCTTTTTCTGTCTCTCTGTCTCTCTCTGTCTTTCTCTCTGTCTCTCTCTCTCTGTCTCTCTCTCTCTCTCTCTCTCTCTCACACACACACACACACACACACACACACACACACACACACACCCTACGGGCAGACACTCTGCCTGTCTGCTTAATAAAATCTCTTATGTGAGCTCTTGCATCCGGAGTGGTTTTCTGGGTGCTTTCAGTTTATATACATATAATTTCACTTTTAAACTAATTTTGCCTCATTGCAGTTTGAATGTGGAATGTCCCGCAAAAGCTCATGTTGAAGGCCTCATTTCCAATATACAGTGTTCACAAGTGGGACCTTTGGGAAGTGATTGGGTCATGAAGGCTATAGTCTAATCAGTGGCTTAATCCATTGATGCATTCATAACTGAATGGACTAGTGGGAGGTGGTGGAAAGAGTAGGAAGTAGGCCCTACTTGAAGGGAGTGGTTCCTTGTGGGTATGCTTTAGGGACTATATCTTGTCTCCAGCTGTGTCCCCCCCACCTCTGCCATCTCTCTCTCTGTCTCTGTCTCTCTCTCTCTCCCCTTCCTGGCTGCCACAAAGTAAGTAGCTTAACTCTGCCATGCCCTTCTGTTATGATGTACTGTCTCAAGATAGGCCCAGAAACAATGAAGCCAGCAAACCACAGACTGAAATCTCTGAAACTGAGTCAAAATAAATCTTCCCTTTTTCAGGTTGATTTTTTCAGGGTTTTTTTTTTTTTTCACAGTGATGAAAAATTAATTCACACAGAAAATTGGTACTAGGAGTGGGGTCATTGCTGTGACTTGCCCTGACTAGCCTTTGGAAGTGGTGTGTAGGAAGAGTTTGGAAAGAATTGGAGATGCAGGCTGAAGAAGCCCTAAAATGCTATACATAGAGCTTAATGGACAATTCTGGTATGGGCTCAGAAGATCAGAATACTGATGGGAACATGGACAGTAAATATTATGCTCATGAGGTTACATAAAGGAATGAGGACTCTTGGGAACTGGAATAGAGGCCATATATATTACTTTCTGGGACATAACTTGTCAGCATTTTGTCCATGTCCTGAGATCTTGAATGAGGCTGAATTTAAGGATGATGGACAAATTTACCTGGCAGAGGAAATTTCAAAGCAGCATAGCATTCAGGCTATGGGATGGGGGGTTACTGACTGCTTTTATTCAGATTTTCATTGAGAATCTAGAGCAAGAAACAGAGAAAAAAGATTTTAAACAAACCTTGAAGTTTGATCAGAAAAGAATGTGCAAAATTGAAGCCAGTGAAGATGATGTTGCTGAAGAGATAAACACCTATTAAAGAGAAACCAAGAACTTTGCACTGAGGAAATAGGAAAGATGACTTGAGAATTTCTTGGGAATCAGCAACACCCCACCCCTTGCTGGCTCATA
>JAJEJO010000320.1:2135138-2148918 GCA_020662805.1 Glaucomys volans
AAAAAAAAATCAAAACTATTCTAAGATTTCATCTCACTCCAGACAGAATGGCAATTATCAAGAATACAAGTAATAAGTGTTGGCAAGGATGTGGGGAAAAAGGTACACTCATACATTGCTGGTGGGACTGCAAATTGGTGCAACCATTCTGGAAAGCAGTATGGAGATTCCTTAGATAACTTGGAATGGAACCACCATTTGATCCAGTTATCCCACTCCTTGGTTTATACCCAAAGGAATTAAAATCAGCATACTACAGTGATGCAGCCACATCAATGTTCATAGCAGCTCAATTCACAATAGCTAAACTATGGAACCAACCTAGGTGCTCTTCAACAGATGAATGGATAAAAAAATTATATATATATATATATATACACACACACACACACACTATATGTGTATGTGTGTATAATGGAATATTACTCAGCCTTTAGAAAAGAACAAAATTATGACATTTTCAGGTAAATGATTGGAAATGGAGAGTATTATGCTAAGCAAAATAAGCCAAACCAAAAAACCAAAGATTAAATATTTTCTCTGATAAGCAAATGCTGATCCATAATTGGGGAGAGGTAGGGAAGAATGAAGGAACTTTGGATTGTGAAGAGGGGAGTGAAGGGAGGGGTGGGGCAGTGGGGATGGGAAGGATGGTGGAATAAGACAGACATTATTACCCTATATACAAGTATAATTATACTACTGGTGTGACTGCACCATGTCCAGGCAGAGGAAGGAGAAGTTGTGCTCCGTTTGTGCACAATGTGTCAAAATGCATCTACTGTCATGTATAGCTAATTAGAACAATTTAAAAAGAAAAAAGCAAAGAAAAACTTTTCTTTGAGAATAGGGTGCCATAGCAATACCCTAGGAAGTTGTTTCCCCAGGATTCATTTCATTGAACTCAGCTATCAAGGCACTCAGAGGCTGCTGAAGACAAGGTCCAAGAATGCGAGAATTATAGGGTCCTGGAGTCTTCCAACAAAATTTCAATAGGAAGTCTGGGAGGGCAGGCATTATATGACATGGTTAGTATATTAGTCAGGGTTCTCTAGAGGAACAGAATCAACAGGAAGTATGATTATAAAAAAGGGATTTATTAGATTGACCTGCACAGCCAGAAGCAGAATAGTCCATAATGACCATCTGCAGCTGGAGCTGGAAGAACCAGTGGCTGCACAGTCCAAGAGGCGGAAGCCCCAGAACAAGAAGGATCAACAATGCTATACTAGTCCAAGACCAAGACTTCTGGAAACTACCTGGAGAATAATTGGCAGAATCTGCTTTGGAACAGTGAAGAAGTGAGAGTCCGATATCCTCAGACTATGGAAACAGCAATCAAGAACCTGTTCAAGAAGAGCTGAGCTTGCAACTGCATCTGCTTCCTCGTTCTTCCAGCTTTTATTCCATCTAAACCACCATCCTATTGGGGCGTGCTACATCCTATTGGGCAGTGCTTAGGGAGTGTCTCCACTTCAGTTCACTATGCCCACATTCCAATCATTCCTAGACATGCCCTCATTGACACACCAAGAAGCCTCTTAATCACTGGCATCTCTTAATCCAATCAAGTTGACAATTCAAATTAACCATTATAGTCAGAATCAGTGGAAAGACCCTGAAAAGTTAACACATGAAGCTATGCTACTGAAGCCAAGGAAGAAATGGAGACTCCAGAAAATCAGAAATTCCAAGAATGTAAAATGTCTGCTGAGGAATGCTACAGCATCCAGCATAGTCAGTCCAAGAGAGAGGCTCGGGGGTGCAACAGACAAGGCCATAGGGGCAGAGCTTCCCAATCCCCTGGAGTATGATTATACCACCCATCTTACCATCACATGCACAAGATGCTGGACGTGGAGCTACAGATGTGTTTACCCTACTAGGCTTTCGTCCCTTCCCTATTCCTCTCTTTTGGAATGAGAATGCTTGCTTTGTTCCTTCCTATCATTGTATATTAAAAGTATGTAACTTTACTTTTTATTTTTAACAGGAGCTCATAGCTAACAGTTGCTTTGAGTCTCAGAAGACTTTTAACTTGGACTTTTGAACAATGCTAGAATTTGTAGGAACTGTGGGGACCTTGGAGATATATCAAATGCACTTGGTATTATGAGATGGACATGAGCCTTTGGGGTTCAGGGGAAGAATGCTGAAGTTTTGATGTGGACTGCCCCACAAAGGCTCATGTGTGAAAAATGTGAACCCTCCATTAGTTAGCTTTTCATCACTGCAACCAAAATATCTGAGAAAAATAAATGTAGAGGAGGAAAATTTTAATTTGACTCATGGTTTCAGAGGTTTTAGTCGATAGTCATCTGACTCCATTTTTCCTACGTCTGTAGGGAAGAAGGGTGTGGTGAAGCAAAGCAATTTGCTTCATGTAGCCAGAAAGTAGGGGGTGGAGAAGTTAGAGGGAAGGGACCAGGAACAAGATATAACAAGATATAGTTCCCTAGGGCACATCCTCAAAGACCCAGTCCTTCAACTATTTCCCACCTCACACAGCTTCCACTACCTTCTAGTGGTTCATTCCACTATCAATGGATTCATCCACTGATGAGGTCAGAGTTCTCATGGTCCAATCACTTCCCAAAAGACCCACCTCTGATTATTGCTGCATTAGGCACTGAGTCTTCAATGCATGAGTCTTTGGGTACACATCATATTCAAATCATAATAGTCCTCAATGCAGCAAGATTTAGAGGTGGAGGCTTTGAGAAATAATTGTATTATGAGGACTCTTACCTCATCAATGCAATGGAAACTACAGGGTTAATGTGTTGATGTGTTCTGAGTGGACTACTAGAAGATGGTGAAAACTGTAAGTCATAAAACACCGGTTGAAGGGAGTAAGTCTTTGGGGTGTGCCTTTCCTTTCCCCTTCTTTCTCTGTTTCCTGGCTGTTGTTCAGTGAACAACTTAACTCCATCATTCCCATCTGCCATGACATTTCTGCCTTGCTACAGGCCTAAAAGTAATGAAGCCACTTGACCATGAACTGAAACCTCTTAAACCATGAGCCAAAATAAACATTTTGTCCTTAAGTTGTTTTCTCAGGTATTTTGTCACAGCATCAGAAAACTGACTAACATATACCATAATTACCTAATTCTAAACTTAATATTAGCACTGTTTTTTTCTCTATTTGTAGTATTAGGTGTCTTTCCATGTTGGTATTTATGATTGGTATTTATTGTACAAGTGTACTGGAGTTCAACTGGCCCACTACTGATGGATGTTTAGATGGATTCCAGTTTCTCTTTGCTATTGAAGCCTTTTATTTGCACTTTTAGGTAAATGGGAGTTACTTCTCTAGAAAAGATATATAGAGGTAGAATCACTGGGTAAAAGACTATGCACATTAACTTTTGTTAGATATTAAAAATCTTCCTTCCAAAAGTATGAACCAACTTTTACACATACCAAAACATAAAAAAGCATGTATTTTACAACATCCTTACCTATGGTGGATATCATTAAACTTTGCAATTTTTGCTGCCCTGGTAGGGGAAAAACATTTCCTTTTCTTATATTTCTTTATAGATTGTAATGGCTAATCTTCTGTTTATTGCATACGTAACAAATTTTCTCCCACTCTGACACTTGCCTTTCCGTAATTGTGACTTTTGTCATTTGGAAGTTTTCAATGTATTTGTAGATAAATATCACAACTCCCTTTTTTTAGGTACATTTTAGGTACATTTTAAGTATGTTACACTTAGCTAAAACATTTTGGAGATTTGATAAGTTTGCATTCTACTACCTGGCAAGCTTGGCTTCAAATAAATAGCTGTATTGGTTTTATAGGTATGAGACACAGTTTTAAAGATGGAAAGACTAGTTCTGAAAGGGCAAATGTAGGCAACACAGGAACAATCATTTTTAGATCAACATCTTGCACTTCATTATACACACACATTAATAAACAAGTTTGTGTTTACAAGTACAAAAGGCAAAGAACGGCAAAGAATCCAAGCAACTGCATCATCAGCTACATTCAACAGAGTTAATACTGTTGTCCCTACTCCCATTTCCTAAATCTGGAAGGAAATAGTAAATGCCATCCAACCTGGACTTCACCTTTAGAAGTTGGAGACCGTGTGCTCCTCAGTACACGTCTGAGTTTCTACAGAGCTGAACTGAGACGCCATTGTGTTCCAGGTCATATCAGCTAGAAGAAAGTCATCCATTGCTGTCTGAGTTTCATTGCTGGTGAAGAACAAGCTCCCCAGGGTTTCAAAACCTGAGCTCATGGTCTGTGTTTCTGTACTGTTCAACTACTTTGCTTTCCATAGCAGATAGGTTTTTAGCAGCAGAGATTCCCTCAGTCAGGGTCTCCGTGTCTGATGTATCAATGCTCATGGAAAAGCTGGGGTGTTTCAGGATGCTGCTGAGAGGCAGTTGAGGGCTACTGTCTAGAAAGAAGTTTAAGTCTGTCTGTGCTTGCGTGTCAAACATCTCAAGGCCTAGGAAGTGAGAGCTTCCCCTGTACCCACGGGGCTGGACAGATGTGTCTGCAAGTAAGAAGTCAGTTTGGGTCTCTATGTCCAGTGATTCCAAGACTGGCTCAGTGTCCATGGTGCTAAGTTCACTCTCTTCAGTTTGAGTCTGGATATTTGAAGCTGAGAAGAACTCTTCAACATCAAAATCTATTCCAGGATTCTGGGTTGAGCCAGACGGCAGCTGGGTGTCAGGCACAGGGTTTGTGTCAGACAAATGACTAAGGTCATCCAATGTCTGATCCGGAAGATTACTTGACAAGCTGTTTTCTAAATCACTTAATAAGTCTATGGTTGGGGTCTGATTATCTGTCATGTTCTGTGAAGGAAGCACACTACTCTGTGCACTGAAGCTCAAAATGGGCACAGATTTCTCAATGTCTTGATTTAAAGTCTTTGGGTCAATCTGAGGTAACAAACCATGAGTTAGTGTCTCTGCTATTAAGCTGCTGCCTATAGTATTGTCTGCAGGAACCCTGAAGGGTGAATGGACACTCTCAAAAATGTCTCCACACATTCCAGCTTGGTCCATCTGTACTTGGCCACCTGTGGCACTTTGCATCTCACTGGTTTGGGTTTCTCTGGAGATCCCACCTGGCTAATAACAAGTGTCCACAAACACATCAGTCTGAGCAGCTATAGATGAAGTTACCTTAGAACTGGGCAGAAGCATTTGGGTGTGCACAATTTCCTTCTTTATGCCCTCTGAGTTCTTGGCCTTTCTTAGTAAATCTTTCAAAACTCTAAATTATAAATGAATATTCTCTTTATTTTCTCAACCTAATTTTACAATTGTGTTCCTTACATGTGGGTACTAGGTATATTTCAAAGCAATTTTGTGAGCATGTGGGTAAGGCAGTGCTTAATTGTATTTCCAAATAGGCAGCTAATTTTCTCATGACTGTTTAGAAATAGTCAATCCTTTCTCCTCTAATTTCCCCACAAGGTAACTTATGACATTGCCTTAGTCACACACTAAACTTTGCTCTGTAGCTGGGTCTGATCTTGAACACTCTTTTTCTGTAAAATCAAGCTGCCTGTCCCAGAACAATTACTTAGATGAGCTTAATTGCTGTAGCCACAGACTGGGTGTTTTTAATGTGATTGAGCAAATGCCACTTTCTTATCTTTTCCACAATATTCTTGGCTATTGTATTTTTCTCTCCAATTGAACTTCAAACTAAACCTGTCAAGCTCCATAAATACTTCTTTAAAGGTTTTATATGGGATTGGGTTAAATTTATAGATTAATTTAGGGAGAAATAACATCTTTACAATGTTAAATATTCTCTTCCAGGAACATGCTATGTCTCTGCATTTATTTAGATTGTTTTATATATCCTTCACCAAGTGCTACCATCTTCCACTGTGATCTCTCAGATCTTTTGTTAGGTTTAATTCTTACTCTTTTGGTTTCTACTACTAGTATGTTTGGATACTGTTCTATTCATATGTTCTAACTGGCAATCGCTTTATATGCAAAAGTTGTATGTTGAATTTTGGATGCATGCCACTTATCGAGTTTAATAGATTTTCCCACTGATTCTTTTGGATTTTCTAGGAAGATAATCATATGGGGTACAAATGATAGTTTTCTACTTACCTAACTGATGCATACATATATGTGTCCTATTTATAGTTCAGTCTTTGTGAAAACTTGAATAGTGATATTTGAGATAGATACTATCACAATCTTTCTGACCACATCATGATCACTCACAAATAAATAAGACATATTTAAAAGCTTCAAATTTCCTGTCACATTTTATTCAGGGAACATTTTCATTTCTGTAACTGCAAAAATATAATGATATGTATAAATACCAATACTTCAAACTACTTCAATCTCTACATTGTAAGTTCCTCATAAAAACCATTAGGCTTCAAATATAGTGTGTTTAATAAAATTTTATTGAGTTACCACCAACTGAAATGATCATAATAATGTGATTCCAATACAAATTTCAGTTATAAATTATACTGTATTACTATACTTAACATAATTGACAGATACAAATCAGTACATGTAAGCAATATAAAAATTATAATCATAATAGGAAACTAACCCCTATGAAACTATATTCAACTTAAGAATGTCTATGTTTAGAGGTTTATAAAAATGAATTCATAAATTTTGTCATTTTCATATTATGTAGGTAAGATTCATCTGTGTTGTACATAATATTATAGTTCATTCATATGTATTACAGTTTAATACCCCATTGTGTCAATATTCAACTATTTTTATATCTTCCATTTTAGAGACACTGCATTTTTTCTATTTTGGGCACTATTGATGATAATGCTATTAAAATGATGGCACATATCTTCTGGTGCATGCATGTGAGAATTTATCTAGGATATTTCTTAGAAATGCAATTTCTTGTGCATAGAGATTATGAATATAGGAGTTTTCATAAATGTTTGCTATATTTTTATTAAGATTCACTTTACCCAGGAAAAGAAATTCTTGTTAATCCTAATTTACTAAAGCACTGAAGACTTGTTGAATTTTATTACATGCTTTATCTACAGGGTATGAGTTAGTTATTGACAAAACAATGCCACAAAACAGGCCATGCCAAAATCCAGTGGCTTAAAACTATATTTACTTCTGTCCATTCATCTATCTGTGGGAAGGCTCTGGTTGGCTGATCTAGACTGGGTGCATAAATACCGGACTGCAAGCTACAGGTGGGGTCCAGGCTGCCCCACATGCCTCACCCTCCGGAAGCTTCTTTTTCTAGCAATGGCAGAATCACAGAGTCTAATTTGGTAACCAATGTTATATTGGCCCCATAGACAGAATATGTAATCATAATGTTAAGCTCACACCGACACAGTCTTAGAGACTAGCATGTTTCCCTCTTGATTCTTCTTATTTAATGGCTTTAGGACAATTTAGGCATTTTTATTGATTCAGTTCTGGAAAATTGTACTGTTTATGGGATTTTTCCATTTCAAATATTTTCAGTTATTGGCCTCAAATTGCTCCTAAGATTCACATACTATGTTTAAAATTCTATATGTAGCTATATGTTCTCCTTTTTTCCCTAATACTGAGCATCTGTGACTGCTTTCTTTTCTATTAATTGATTTTTCTATTTATAGTGCTCAACTCTTGGTTTGGTTCTTATGGCTTTATTTTATACTTTATTAGTTTATGCTCTGTCTTTTTTATCTCCACCCTTTCTATATTTTTGATTTGTGCAATTATTCTTTTTCTAATTTCTTAGAATGTATGCTGCGTGCTATGGTTAAGATATGAGGTGTCCCCACAAAGCTCATGTGTGAGACAGTGAAAGAAATTTTAGAGGTGAAGTAATCAGAAGGGACAAAGAAGACCATTTCATGCTGCTGAAGGGAATTAAACATCAACAAGACATAACAATCATAAATATTTATGCCCCCCAAAATGGAACATCTATGTACATCAAACAAACCATTCTCAATTTCAAGAACAAAATAGACCCCAACACAATAATAGTGGGTAACTTTAACGCACCTGTCACCACTGGATAGATCCTCCAAACAAAAACTAAATATAGAAGTTATAGAACTAAAAAATACAACTGATAATTTAGACTTAACAGACGTATATAGAATATTTCATCCATTGATGACTGAATACACTTTCTTCTCAGTAGCACATAGATACTTCTCTAATATAGACCATGATATGTAAGTTATCACATGTTGGCATATGATTGTAATATATATTTTCAGCATCTGCAAGGTTATTTTGATAGCTCCATTTCCATTGATAATTTTTGTGTTCTTGCTTTTGTATTAGAATTGTTTGGTTTTTATCAAATTTTATTGGGTTATTTCTTCTCTATTTCATTTATTTCTGCTCCTACTCTTATTTATTCCTTCCTACTACATAATTCGAAAGTAATTTGATTGTTATTCTACTTTCTTTCTGATATAAGTACTTTAAGTTGTAAATGTTCATCTGAGTACTGTTTCATCCCAGAGATCCTGATATTTTAAGCTTTTATTATCAGTTAGTTCAAAGTACATTTTATTTGCTTTTCTTCTACTTTCTTCCTTGACCTCTGAGATATTTATACGTGTGCCATTTAATTTTGAAATAGTTGACATGTGGGGGTGGGATTCTTTATACCTTAAGTTGATTGATTTCTAATGTAATAAATCATGCAGGAAACACAGTATACATGATTTCACATTTTTAAAAAAGTAGTGGAAATGCTTTTATATTGGTTGTCTTGATTACATATATGTCAAAACTGATTAAATTGCATACTTCAAATATGCGCATTTTATTGTACTTCAATTATACCTCAATAAAGCTATGGGAAAAAATGATTGTTATGAGAGCCTTAACCTAATCAATGCATCAATCCACTCGAATGGGTTAACTGGGTGGTAACCATAGGCAGATAGGGTGTGGCTGGAGGAGGTAGGTCACTGGGGCATGACTTTCTGGTATGACTTTCAAGCTCCCTGGTGAGTGGAGCTTGCTCTCTCTGCTTCAGGGTGGCCATGTCCTGCTTTCCTTCTCTACATCCTTTTGCCATGATGTTCTCTCTCACCTCAGGTCCAGAGCAACAGAGTCATGTGTCTATGAACTGAGACCTCTGAAACTGTGAGCACCAAACCAACTTTACTGCCTCTAAAATTGTTCTTATCAGGTCTTTTGGTCACAATGCAAAATATCCAACGACAACACTCTGTTAGAGTCTCTCCTAATAACAAACATCCATAACTATAATTTCCTCTAAGAACCCTTAGCATTTCATCCCACATGATTTTATATGTGAATTTTCATACCAGGTAGCTATCCTTGATGAGTTTATTAAATGCCAAGTCCTGCTCATCATGAATATTCAATTACCAACTTGATTGCTACAACAGGGTCACCTTGAACATAGATCCACCAGCCCTAGTGCAGTCTTCAGATGGGATAGAGCCAGGCTAAGATCTCACTCCCATCTCATGAGAGACCCCAATCCAGAACCTCCAAGCCACACCCATCCCAAATTCATGACACACAGATGCTGTGAGACATAATGTGCTTGCTGTTATTTTAAGTCATTAATTGTTGGGATAATTTATTGCACAGCAATGATAACTAATACACAAAATCATGATTAAAAGATTAAGATCTATTATTTTTCCAATAAAATGTGTACACACAGTCTCCACATTGAAATCAGTTTGATGCTTTAGTTTCTTCATGAATAACATTATCACAGCATATGCAATAGATTTGAATGAATAAATAAGTAAGGACCAAACCATAGCCATTCACTGAGATAATGAATAAATGCTCAGAAGCAAATCTCATGCCTGACTGAATAAGGAAATCTGCCCTCCTATGAAGAAAGACACTATAGGAAACTGATGAACATGTTTCTCATCCCTTTTCTCAGGGGATCTATAAACATCCAACTGACAGAGTTCCTGTACTTTATGTGTGCACATTTACATTCTCTCCTGGAAAACAGGGCAACAGAACTTGTAAATGATCATTTTAGATTTACTGTGATTTTAAGTAGCACTGTTAGCAGAAGTAATCATAATAAATAATATCATTACTTAACAGAACACCATTGAGTGCTTTTTTCAATGTTAAGGTTTAAAAGAAATTATGTTGAAAAAATATAATAGTTTGTAACGAATTTAAAAAATGTTTTCTACATGGCGAATATAATGATCACTGTTAATGTTTGAAATATATAACAGTTTTTTAAATTGAGCTCTCTCTGCTTGATCTACTTTTCATTACAGCGTGCAAGTGATAATAAAGGCTGTTAAAAGGTGGTGTGTTTGTGGCTCGTGGTCCATGGACAGCACTGAAGAGCTTCTATTTATTTAAATAAAGGTAATCATTGCTAGCGTAAAATGGAAAAAAGCACTCCATATAATATTGACTTAGACAAAATGAGGAGCTCAGGCCCATTAGTAAGCAGAATGCATGCAAACCTCAATGCCGTGGGAGAAAAAGGCTTTGTTCAGAAGAAAACAGTGACATCGAGCTATTTAAAACAGAAAGTTGCTGGAGCTAGATGACAGAAAATACAAGGAGAGCCCATTTTGCTTTATGAAACTTTTTGTTTTAGATCAGCATTAGTAGCTATAGCCAGCTTCCTGCCTTCCTCTTGTCGCTCATCCATCCTCTTTGTTTCATTGCATTATTTATGCCTTAAGTTATGGCTGTTCTGTCTTGTTTTTGCTGTAACTTAAAGAACAGTTTTAAGGGCAAGTGTAAAAGAAATGTCTGAGTGGGTCATTGGGCAATGCAGGGACATCCTTTAGGATCTATCATTCTTCTCACTGATGTGGCTCTCATCTATCCATTTCATATGTGTTGGTGCAGGACCAACACAACATTCATTAGAAGAGCAAATGGAAAAACATCAGCTCACTTTCTTCCCTGGAAAGTTAAGTAAGGTGTTTTTAGCTTCTTATTCTTGAAGTCGGAATTTAAGGAGGCAAGAAGAGAATCATCAATCTACCATTTCTCTAAAAACTAAAAGAGGTGGCTATATTTTAAAACTAAAATACAACTAGGGGTATGATTGCTTTCATTCTTTCACCTAAAAGTATGGACTAAAAGGACTTCATATTGTTAAGGAAGTGAATCATATAGAGGCAAAATGTTTTGCTCTATCAAGAGGTGACTTTGGATCAGAACTCCAGAAAATGGCAAGCAATTTTGTGTTAGTAAGAATAAGCATTAGGTAAAGGTAAAGCAGGGTGCCTGAAGCATGCTTCCACATAACCGTTGTGACATTATCTTCTTAACAGTTTCTTTATTGCATACCTAATTTAAGTGTCAGGCAGTTCTGGCTAACGCTATGAGCAAGCCTTCATCTCCAGTTTGTTTTGTAGGCATCAACATGCATCCAGTAATGACCTCAGCTTCTTGGAGGCCTGCCTTCTAGGAATTATCTTAACAGCAGCAGGAGTTCTGTTTGGGATTCTCAAAGTCTGTCTGAGATACACAGGAAGTATTAAGAAATATTTATAATGAGAAGACTTTATCTTGCAATGCCATGTAGAAACTTCCAAAATAAATCTATCATAACAAATGCCAGTTTTGCATTTGGGCCTCAGCTTTTAGTGGAATAGTCTGATTTCTCTGGAAACCATCAAAATACCGCATCTCTGACTGCAAACTGCCAAAAATGCTTATAACAATTTCAAATGGCAAATGAGCTTTCTGTGATGATTTATCATACAGATAACTGTGCTTAGGTAACAGGTGTTTAGTCTTGTAATACATTTAGTCAGGCTTAAGTTTCAGACCCCCCCAAATATGTTAAATTCTGTAAAACCTTAGGAGGTATCTTCATGATTTTCTCTTATTTTTTTAAAAGAGCACCCCAAACTTTTTATAAGCTTCAGTCCCCATGAAACCTAGATCTGCAGTGTACTTAGCTAAGTGATGAGGTATTCTGGAGGATTAATAAAAATAAATATCTATTTGTGTTTGCTATTTTCAGAAAGATAATCCTGTTGAAGAAACAATATTTATGCACATCAAAGAATCATCTATTTTCATTTGAAAGCAATGGGGTTTGGAGTCAGAAGATAAAAATCTCTAAATCCCAGCTCTGCTATTTATATTATGCTATGTGTTTATGGACAAATAAATTAATCAATTCTTTTTACAAAATGAAGATGGACATAATACTTAAATCACGGATTATTCAGACATTTAAGAAATATGAATGTGTGAAAACAAAATGTCTTGCATTTACCTTGTTCTTATAATGTTTGAATCACCAAATTTCAGATTATATAAGAACTTAAAGGAGATCTAATTTAACCTCATTTTCCTATTCAATGTTTGCATTCTCTCTATAATATCATTTCATGGTGGTCTATACTTGCTTGGGTATATCCAGTGATAAAGACTAAAATTGTCATGTAATTTGTTACTTAACTATATGCTGTCAGAGTTTTGTTTTTATTCTGTTTTGTTTTAGAATTCAGGCATAGGTCTCTGGTTCATGAAATTTAAGAAATGTTAGCATTGGAGACTGAAGAAAAGACTAGAAATTCCCTTTTGATGATCAGCTGCATGCTTTGCTACTAGGGTGCTGGGTATCAGCTTGTGGGCAACAGTCAAAACCAACAAAAGATTGGAGTTCAATCCATGTATTACAGCATGAAAAAGAGGATTTTTCTGGATCCAACTTAGGACAGTAAATAAGTTATAATGGAAAATTTATAAATTCTAAGTAGGAATGATCAGAGAAAAGAGAAGGGACAGATTAAGAGAGAATCCTGGAAACCCAAGGAGAAGTTCTAAAAAGAGGAAGTAGGTCCATCAGATGCTGCTGAGAGATTATTCTACAACATGTTCTGGTGACTAGGTATCAGATTTGGGATCCAGGAGATGGTCAGTGCGGCAGCGGCGGGTAACTGAGTGCCAGTGAGCTGCGAGGCAAGAGAGGGACAGAAAGCAGCTGTGGGCCTTGGCTGGCAGGAGGGATGAGACAGGACAGCCCAGGCAGCACTTCCAGAGAAGTGAGTGAATTATAACTGCTGGGAAGGAAGTGGGCAGGGCTGGAAACACAGAAGATGGAACAATACCTGGAATGAGGTCTTGGTCCTGGAAGAAGAGAAGAAGGGGGAGACCAGAGCATAGAAGCCTGGTTAACCATGGGTGAGTAAAGAGATGCTTCTGCCTTGAGAAGAGAGAAAGTGGTGGGATGAAATACCTATACAAAAACTCACAGGTTTGGGACCAAGAAGCCAAGAGACTTCAGGCTTGTGAGCCTCAGGTGGGCTCAAAGTTTCTAAGCAGCAGCTGTAAGGCTAAGCAGCCTTACCACCAGTCGCTCTCATGCATTTTTGACGCCTGCCCCAATCCTTCATTCGATAGCCAAACTTAGCTCTTAAGAACACAAATATTGCCATGTGTCTTTTCTAAATAAACTATGTAATGTTCTCTATTGCTCTCAAGTTGAAGAGATGAAATTAATTTGGTATGCAGGCTTTTCCCAATTGGACACTGACCTGTGGCTTCTTTCCTTGCCCTGTTCTGTGCTCCCCACTGAGTTCCTACAACATTGGCCTTTGTCAGGGTCAAAGTATGCTTTTTTCCTAACAAATGCTGTTCCCTTTCCTTACTCTGCCTGATGCATTAACCACATTAAATTCAAAATTCATCTTTTGAAGGGATCCTCCTTAGCTCTTAGTGCTATAAGCTCCTGTACTTTTTATACCTTCAAACCATAAACTTACTATGTCTTATAACTCATTATCAACTTTGTCATTAATGGATCAATGTCTATCTCCTG
>JAJEJO010000321.1:0-38851 GCA_020662805.1 Glaucomys volans
GGGTGGTAACTCTAAGCAGGTAGGGTGTGGCTCGAGAAGGTAGGTCAGTGGGGGCATGCCTCTGGGGTTTATATGTTGTCCCTGGTGAGTACGGCTCTCTGCTTCCTTGTTGCCATGTCCTGAGCTGCTTTACTTTGGGTGCAGAGCTGTGGAGTGGGACTTGTGTGAACCGAGATTTCTGTAACTGCAAGCCAAATACACTTTTCCACCTCTAAAATTGTTCTATTTCAGTCTTTTGGTCAAAGCAGCAAGAAAGCTGACTAATACAGGCTTTAGCTTCTTTTAAAATCTAAAGTTTGGGAAGCAATAAACACGTTTGAATTCTGGATGGTGATTGCGGATGATGACAGTAGCTTCCTCCCTGGACTGAAGTGAGTATTAAACCAGCTTCTAAGAGTGTGCCTGGTGTCTCGCAAGCACTCAGATGAGTGAGTGGTAATCTTTTCTTCTAGAAAGCAGGGTCAGAGTGTAACCCATGTGACTGACAATGGGGGCCCAACCTAGATGGCTATGGTAGTAAAAGGCCTTAATTTTTAATGAAAATTTAAGACCACTAGAGAATAAAATAATAGTATGTTTTATAGTTCATGTAGATGATTACAAGGGTTTGTGGGCGGTTCTAACATGTTTTTGGTAGTTCCATGTTATTTCCGTGACAGGAGGTGTGAGCTTGGCAGTGGCCAGACCAGTGCTGCCTGAGTTATGAATAATAAAGAGGTTTTTATCTTTACCTCTTCAAGTTCTGTAGAATTTTAAGCCAACAGAGGAATCAGTTGGAAGAACTGAAACATCTTTAGAGAATGAGAATTATATACATTTTTTGGATATTACTATTTTTATTTTTTATCACTTCATTAAATAGGTTTCTACTAAAATTTTATATTTACATATAATTATTTATCAAAATATCAGCATGTTTTATTATTTGATTGTGTGCTACTAGTAAATATGATATCTAACTCCTAAGAATTTATGAACACTTGGAGCCTTGTAGGAAGTAGACAAATATTTCTACTTTAATGGCTTAGATATTACAGAGACATGAGAATAGTCAGTAAATATATTTAAGCATACTCATTTGTTAGACTAAAATAAAATTTCATGGGGAAATAGAATGGTAATTCAAGTTTAGGTAGAAGAAAAACATGCAAAAATTTCAAACGTAAAAGGGGAATTTAGGTCAATCTCTGTTTTTGCTGGGAGTGGGGCTTGAACCCAGGGGCTCTTTACCACTGAGCTGCATCCCCAGTTCTTTTAATTTTAATTTTTTTATTTTTTTGAGACAGGGTTTTATCAAGTTGCTGAAGGTCTTATTAAGTTGTTGAGACTGGCCTTGAACTTGCAATCCTCCTGCCTCAGTCTCCCGAGTTGCTGGGATTATAGGCGTGTGCCACTGCACCCAAGTTAGGTCAATTTCTCTCATGAACATAGATGAAAATTTATTAAAATATTAGTCAATTAAGCAAGACATAAAGAAAAATAATATATAATAACAATTTGAGCTCATTTCAATAATGGAAGGTTGTTTATTATTTGGAAATAAATATTTGAAATTTACTACATTAAACGGGGAGTAAGTATAAAAGCATCCTTATAGATGCAGGAAAAGTATTTGATAAAATTCAGCAATAATTCATAATAATATTTTAAGGATATAAAAATTACCTTTATTAGCTTTGTTTTTATGAAACATTTTACTAGTGGTGAGTAGGACAAGGTTCTTCTTCTGGGAATTTACAGATTTGTTTGTTCAACAAAATCTGTGTTTACATTTTCCAACATACCCTTCTGTATGAAGTCCTCTCTACAGTGTTCCTAAGCTTACTTCACAAATGTAGAAGAGTAATTAGTTCAAGAAAGCCTGGTTTGTAAAATATATAAATGGGAGAATCACAAAGGTTAATGAGAAGAATTGCAGAATATTCAGGTCTCTAAGCACAATTACCATATACTTCCATAAAATGCTCTTGTCATAATCCTTTAGCTGAAAAGGACTTTTGGTGTGACTCTGTGTTAATTTTTTTCCTTAATAAGTCAAATGTTTCTTTAACAAAATAAATTTTGTTAAGTATATTTGTAGTTGACTATCACATAGTTACATTTTTTGTGAGAAGAGCAGCTAAAATCTACTTATTGAACAAATATCTGATATAATTTAACTTTAATCCTCATGTTGTTCATTACATCTCTAGACTTGTTCATTCTTCATATCTGCTATTTTGTCTCTTTTAACTTGCATCTGTTTTATCTTCACACTTCCATCTGTGGTAATCATGTTTCATTCTCTATCTCTGTATATTTGAACTTTAAAAAAATTCCACAAACAAGGTGAGATCATGCCATATATATCTATCATAATTGGTTTATTTCACTTATCATAGTGTCCTCCAGGTCCATCCATGTTGTAACAAGTGGCAGGATCTCATTTTTTAAGACTGAATAATTTTTCACTCACTCTCATATAGAGAAACTGTATTTTCTTTATCTATTTGTCCACTGATAGGCATTTAGGTTGTTTCCTTATCTTGACTATTGTGACAAATGAACATAGAAGTGCAGATGTTTTTATAAGGTTGTGAATTCATCTCCTTTGGATGTCTACCCAGAAGACGGATTGCTGAGTTATAAGGTTATTCTGTTTTTAACAATTATATATTAACAAATTATAGAAGTGCAAATTTAATGAAGTACAAAGTAATGTTGTGATTTTTTAATATAATGTGGAATGACCAAATTAAACCAACCAAGGCATTCATCACCTCAAACATTTGCCAATTTTGTGATTAGTGTATTCAAGATCCACTCTCTAAGCAACATTGACATGTATGATACCCAACTATTACCTATATTTACCACACTGTGCAATAGTTTTCTTTCTGTTTTCATTTCTTTTTCTTTTTGTACTCAGGATTCAATCCAGGGGTGCTTTACCACTGAGCTATATCCTCATCCTTTCTTATATTTTATTTTGAGACAGAGTCTCACTAAGTTACTGAGGCTGGCTTTGAACTTGCAATATTCCTGCCTCAGTCTTCAAAGTCACTGGGATTACAGGTGTGGGGTACCATGTCCAACTATAATAGTTCTGAACCTTTGTAACTCTTGATAATCATCTCCCCATCCTGCTAGTTCCTGGCATCTGGTAACCAACAATCCACTATCTGTTCTCTGAGTTCATTGTTTTTGGATTCCCCATACAAAGGATAAAATTTCTGTGTTTGGCTTATTTTACTTCATATAATGTTCTCCAATTCCATTCATGTTGTGGAAAATGACTATTTTTTAAGGCTGAATAGTATTCCATTGTGTATATAGGCCATGTTTTCTTTCTTCACTCATCTGCTATAACCTGGCTGTTGGGATCAGAACTGCAGTTAATGTGGATGTGGAGGCATTCTTTTGATTAAATACCCAGAAGTGGAGTTGCTGAATCATATGGCAATTCTGCTTTTAGTTTTTTAGGCACCTACATACTGTTTTTTCTGTTTTTTTCCTTTTTTAACATGTTTGTTTTTTGGGGGATTGTTTTTCATCATGTATAGCTTGAATCCAGCATTAATTTCTCACATTTTACACAAGTGTCTCCAACAGAATATTTATGTCCCAACTTGTGTTACATAGAACTGAAATATTAAGGCAGATAGATTTAAGGGGAACTTGCTCACTTAATCTATTGATTGGAGAGGCTGCTTTGGCTCTTGATTTAGCAGTGACGATTCTTTAGTTTACATGGAGTTCTGGTTTTGTTTTGCTCTGTACTGGAAACATTTTCTACCTTATTTTCAGTCAGGGCTGTGGAATAGATTCTTTGTGTTTGTAGTAATATGTACATTTGTCCTTCTAGGATTTGTCTCCCCACCATGGTAGAAAGAGCTTTTGGTTCTTTTCGACATGAGTGATTAAGAGTGATACTTAGAAGCCACTGGGCTTAAAGAAGGATGTAAATGAGGCCCAAATATTTAGGCACCAGATGCTTTCTCAGGTTCACAAAAGCAGTCCTCCACCACTGAATTCCTTTCTCTCAGGGGGCTCAGTGAAGGCTACTGAGCACTTGACTGGCACTTGGAAACAGCCCATGCCAAACACATTGGGTTCCCACAAGATAAACCAAACCCTAAAGAAACTTCTGGTGTGAACTCTCCAGCATCTTGAAAGAAGATGAAATGGCCCTCAGTGCTTGGATGGGTCGCCAGGCCATCATACACACCATCCCAGTAGGGAAGGTGGAGATGGCATTTCCTGCCATGTACATGATGAAGAGGTTCATGGGGTCTGAGAGGATCCAAGGCCACGTCACAGCAGTGCTTCTCCACCAGGATCCTGTCTGTCTCCTGCACACTGGTATCTGGTATCTGCTTGTCCAAGTAACAGATTGGGTATAGTGAGTGTCCCTGACCACTGTCCTGGATTCCTGGACCCCTGGACCCCTGGACCCGTGAGGCCTCCTCCAGGCAGGCTCAGTTCAGTGGCCTGGGTGGGCCGTTCTAGCAACTGCCAATTCCTAAGGGCGCTAAGGTGCTCATGCGCAGGGAGCTCCTGTCTCCGCCCCGAGGCGTTGGAACCCTCACACTGTTTTCTGTAAGGGCTGTCCCTAGTTCACATTCCCACCATCAGTGCGCAGGGGTGCACTTTATTCCTCCTCCTCGCTAGTGCTTGGTATCTTTTGTCTTTTTGATAATGGCCGTTAAAACAGGTATGTAGTGATATCTCTTCGTGGTTTTAATTTGCATTTCCTTAATGATTAGTGATATCAAGGATTTTTCATCCATCTGTTAGACGTTCACATATCTTCTTTTGAGAAAAATCTATTTGGGTCCTTTACTCATTTTTAAATAGGATTATTCATTTTCTTTCCATAGAATAGTTTTTTCCTCCTCCTCTCTCTCTTTGTTTTAGTGGTGCTGTGGATTGAACATGGGACTGTGTGCCTCTTAGGCAAGTGCTGTACCACTGAGTACAGCCCCAGCCCTATAGAATTGTTTAAGTTTCATATTATGTTTTAGATACTAATCAAATGGATTGATTAAAAATATTTCCTCTTAGTCTTAAGTTGTCTCTTCACTCTGCAATTATTTTCTTTGCTGCGTGGCAGCTGATGTAATCTAATGTAATCCTATCTGTCTGAATTGGCTTTTGTTGCCTGTGATTTTTAGAAAACAAATCTAAAAAATCTTTGCCTAGACATACCTTCATGTTGATGTCCCCCTATATTTTCTTCTAGGAGTTTCCTTAGTTTTAGGTTTTCTGTTTAGGTTTTTAATCAGCTTTGAGTAGATTTTTGAAGATGGTGTAAAGCAAGAATCCAATTTCATTCTTTTGTATGTGGATATCCAGTTTTCCCAATATTATACATTATCAAAACATATTGGAAATGTAGGATTGCATTTGCCTCTGCCAGGTGCTAGAGGATACTACCAACTTAAGTCTCTTTTCAAGAAAATTTTAGCTTGGGGTTTTTGACAACATAGGGATATAACTTCTGGTTCTAAATACTTGTGAATGTGGGCTTGGCTGCACTCAGAGATGAGGCAGAGATGAGCAAGTGCCTTCCATCTCACCTTGTCCAGCAGGACTTTTCTTTACATCACTTACTGATGTTGTTGCTGTATGAAAGCCCAAACTCATTTAATTGTCTCTGTTTGAAAATTATGACTCTGTAAATCCCAAGCTTTGTATCCTGTTCTCCTTAAACCTCAGGTTTGAGACCCAGAGACTGGTGTGTGCCTGCAGAGCAATGCCTGAATTTCCAGTTTTCCTGGAAATAGTTTCTCTGCAAACACAATTTCTACTTTTTAAATTTTTCTGGTATATACACATTTCCCTTAGTTTGCCAGTAAGTGCACCCATGAGGTTAAAATGCTAAGTAAAGTTTTTAAAAATTATTTTTAGGTGGTCTATACCAAAAGAACTATCTAGACATCTAATTTTCATAGTCATGGAAATGATGTGTATATTTTAAATACCACATCACTTCACAAAAGTACTTTTAAAATAAAATAATGCTGGCTGGGGTTATAGCTCAGTGGGTAGAGTGTTTGTCTCTCAAGCACAAGGCCCTGGATTTGATCCCCACCCCTGCAAAAAAAAATAATAATAATAATAATGCTAATATTTTATTTTCCTTAGGTAGCCAGTCTGCTGTATGCCTTATATGCTGTATCCAATTTGATATGCACAATAACCCAGGCTGATATGTAAAACGGTTATCTGCATTTTAGATATTAGGAAACTGATTTGGAAAGGTTAATAACTTACCCCAGTTCATACTGTTTTGGAGCATGGGTGATCTGACTCCATTGAAAGTTTTGTTATTTTCCTTCACTTTTAATTTTTTTTTATTTTTTATTTTTTGCCGTGCTGGGCATTGAACCCAGGGCTTTGTGCTTGCGAGGCAAGCACTCTACCAACTGAACTATATCCCCAGCCCTCCTTCACTTTTTATAATGAAATAGTTCAAACATAGATAAAGTTGAAGTGTTAATATAATAAACTTATACCTTTAGCATTCATTTGTTGTAAACATTTTGACATAGTTTTTTCCCCTCTCTCTGTGTGTATATTCATATTTTTTGCTCTAATGTTTAATTAAAAATATTTTTTATAGTGGGGATTGAACCTAGGGGTACTTTGCCACTGAGCTATGTCCCAAGTCCTTTGATTTTTTTATTTTGAGACAGAGTCTCTCTAAGCCACTGAGAGTCTTCCAAAGTTACTGAAGCTGACCTCAAACGTGTATTCTTTCTGCCCCCGCCTCCCAAGTTGATGGAATTATAGGTGTGTGCCACCATGCCCAACCTTGCTGTAACATTTAAAGGTAAGTTTTAGATATGACACTTTACCTCTCACTACTGAGACTTCAGTCACAAAGCAGGTTTATAGCTCTCTTCAAAGTGGTCCCTTTGGAGATTTTTTCACTACTTTCCCAGAAATGGGGAAAATTCTTTGCTTGAGAGGAGGGACCATTATATCTTTGAAATCCAAGGTTTAGCAAATTACCTGTTATATAGCAGGTAAATCAATGAATGGTTTGTTAAAGGAGACCTAGGTTAATGAGAGAGGAAGTAAAAAGTCATCTAAGACAAGAAACTTGTTCTGATTTAGATAGCAAGAAATACATTGAAGAGGATAGTTATCCTTCTCTGAGAATTAGAATGGGAAAGAAATGCAGAAAAATGTGTAAATCTATAAACATTTATTCTAGTGCTTTGCATTATTTTGCTCACTGCTAGTCCCCAGAGTAGGGACTCTGTCTTCTGTCTGTGTATCTAGCGAATTATGTGGTTCCTGGAACAATTGAATGAATGAATTAATGAATTCATTCCAGTGTACTGTTTATAGTAAATGTAATTTCCACATTATTCCCACTGTTCCTGCTACTGAATGCAATTCTACTGATGTTATTATTGCCACTGAAATAGTTACTATTACTGTCAGGAAGATGTCTAAGACCAAAGCAGGGCCAAGCAGAGAATATTATTCCCATTTTGTAGCTAAGAAAGATTTTAAATGAACTAGTTCCAACTTGAATGTAGGCATTCTATCTTCCAGTCCCATGATTCCTCTATGCCATTCCTTCTGATTCAGTGTTGATCTCTGCCTTTGTGCCAGGCACTGTTCTGTAGGTTAAAGTGGCCAAGAGGCCTAACAGACACAGCATGTTGGCAGGCCTGCTGTATCCACTCATGCCTGGCATACTGAAAAGGGTATAACTGGTATTTACTGCTTTTTCTATTCAATCTATTATGGATAATCATGCATATGTTACTTGAATACAAAATATACCTGCAGGTGAACATACACTTAGATGTTTATGGGTATAACTTATGAAATATAAGTATTGTTTATACAATGTGTTTTATGTGACTTACATGTGCATCTCTATGTATGCTGTGGTTTGTGTGTAATTCTGCACTCACAGGGAGGAAAGCAATATGTGAAGAAGTAAACAGACTAGGAAAGGTCTGAGGTTCCTTGGGGTTGCAAGTGAGCTATGAGGGCTGGGATGGGCTTTGTGGTTTTCCTCAAATGCCCTCTGGAGTCAGGTTCTGATTTGGGGTCATTGGGGTCTGACGTATGAGTTGAGTGTCCCAGTATATAGACCTCATGGTTGTTTGCATGTTTTCTGTCTCAACACATAAGTTATCAGGGTCAAGCTCATGTTGAAGCATGTGAAACATTTATTGGAGATGGCCTATGAAAGTGCAGAGGAGCCAGAGAGCTTTTGGGTTGATGGACTTTATAAGACAGCTTTTGTTTCTTTCCTGAATTGACTCCTGCTTATATTATCTTTCCTTTCTTAGAGCTTGCTGCACACACACCAGTTGCTCCTGAATCATTTTACTCTGACCTCTGAATTTATTATTTTTAAGTTTTTAAAGATAGGCAAGGGTTACTAATTTCAGACTGAGGTTCTTGTGTGACAAATTGTTCACATAATTTGGTGGTGAGCTAGCATGTTGGTTCAACATATTCTCCTGAAGACAGATTAGTCCTTATCTATATTCTTAGATAGGAATCTTTTATTTTTCTGGTATCCTATAATAATTTGTCTGATGTTTATCTCTTTTATCATCATCACCATCCACAAACCTATTACATAGTAGCAAAGGAATACATTTTATATATCAGGTATCAGGTGTAGAAACATGAAGCAGCTCCTGAAGATCAATTGCAAATTGGCATTTTCATTTTATGTGGTGTTCAACCTTTTGGTAATAAGTATCTCTATATAATCCCTGGATTCTGCATTGTAAGGTGATTTCCTGATAAAAACATTGTGAATAATATAAATGCAGTCTTCCAAAAATTTGTTAATGTATATTATGCTATGTATTATAGGCCTCAAACTTGTTAGAAGAATATTAAATACGGTTGTAACAAGTAGTGTATTCTTAGTGGCATCCTGAAGCTCAAATCCAGACCCTAAAAAAAATAACAGAGAAATGACAAAGGCCACAGCAATAAAATATCATCATAAAAAGGTGAAGAAACAAGAAGATTTGAAAAAAATTTGTTTTGTATTTGATTCTTTTAGGGATCTTTTTACTACATGGAAGATTAGAGCAATTGTATGCTCCTTGGGATGGATCACAAAGTGGCTTTTGGAGACTGTTTAACAGAGAAAGACCAGAATGACTGTATATCTGATAGTTTTCCTAACTATCCATCCTGTGAAAGGTAGTTAAAATGGGAGGTAAACCCAGAGCAAGGCCTTGATTCTCACTGAATGCAGGGGAGAGAATTGAAAGTAGGAAGTGAAGAGAAGAATATAAACAAATAACTGTTAATTTTTTGAAATATTTTAGGTATAGCTTGGGAGCTGAAAGAGGATAGAAATATGGGTCTTAATAGAGAAGAATTTTAGTGACTCTGTAATTCTGCTTTCTCAAATACTATTTCATACCCCAGAGTTATAGGCAGAAAGCTCAATGTTAAATATTTGCCCTGCTACTTAGTAACTGTGATATTGGATGAGTGTTTAAACCTCAGACTTCTTATTTAAAATATGGAACTATTGGTATGTCATAGAGTATTTTGAAGGTTAATATGAACTTAAAAATTATTCTTCAATGCCTGATATAGGCCAGGCACATAATACTGGTAATTTTCTCATACTGTAAGCATCCTCCTGTCACAATCACACTGAATGGGCACGCAGTTGGGAGAACAGAAGGTGTCTTACAAAAGCTCCTGAAAGCCCTCCTATGTCCTGTTCCTCAAGCTCCCTGGATACTGACCTCTGGATATAGCTGCCAGTAGAATCCCAGAGTGACCTCAGCAGGGATGGTGCCTACCTAGGCTACTACTGTGAGTGCCCACAGTTTTGTGTCCTGGCTACTCCTTGTGGAAGGGGTCCATGCCCCTCTTTCACTCTCCATCTCCATTTTATAACATGTTGCCTAAGCAAGCCACTCATATTGCCAGGCACCTGAGATTCTTAGCTTCTGCCTGTGTTCTCCTCTCCTCAGGGTGCAGCAGTGAGTCTCTGGAATCTCCATATACCCTCTCATTTCCAACACATTCATCCCCCTACCCCCAGGTACCTGAGGGAAACCTCATCCTCACAGACCCCTTCCCAAGGGAAATCAGATCGTAAGAACAGGTACTCTTAGACCCCCTGCCTACCAGCTGTCTACAACTCAAGGTAGAAGAATCTTGTAACAAAACCCTCTATGAGTTCAGGGCCTTATTCTCAGTCTAAGCAACTTTTTTGCTTTCACTGTTCTCTCCTTGATTCTAAACAACACTGATTATTTATTTTTAAACTCTTTCAACCTAGACTGTAAGCCCTGTGAGTATAAATGACTTTAAAAAAAATTCCCATGCTATCATATTCCTAATGCCAAAGGTAGTTTCTGATATGTGGAAACTGCTGAAGAGAGGAGCAATTTTTTTCTATTTCCATGCCTCATTTGGATGTCTTGTTTCATGTTGTCACTTCCCTCTTCAATCCAGAGGATCTGTGCTCCCTGTGGAGCAGGGGCCCAGGCACACTTCCCACAGCCCTGACCAGGGACTGACTAATCTCTTCTCACTGTGGGTCCTGTTTCAACCTGTGAATGTGGCATGCCTCCCCTGAGCTGCTGTGGAAGACAGCCTATGGGACCTAGGCCTCCAGGCTGCGAGCTTCACACTGCTTCTTATGCCCTGGTTTCTTGAGATGCCTTTCCCTTTCTGGGGACAGAGTAGCTAGTGATGCTCCAGTGGCTTCTGTCATCTTGGCAAAGGAATGGAATCAGCTCTTCCCTGGGTCAATTCTAGCTCCAATCTCCATGTTTGTATTAAAAGGTTAATTGCTTTACACCTACACATCCCCAGCCTGGCTTCTCTGAGGAAGAAAAGCAGCCGCAACCAGAGTTGCGTTTGTACTGTAATATCATTCGCTGCATCAAGTACACAGAATCTCTTTATTAGAGGCCAAATGCACATTCCCATTTGAGAGACGGTTGCTGCTGGCAGCAAGTAGCGGCTGGCTGGATAACTGCTTGTTCTGAAACCCTTGAAGACATTGCTCCGTCTTTCTATTTACTGTGGGCTGGTGGAGAATGATTCCTTATTTTCAAGGGCAGCCTTTAATGAGCACCCAGTGGCTTTTTGATGTTGCCCTACCACAGACTGTGGGTAAAGGCAGTGCTAGGAATCATACATTTTCATTTGTGGAAGTATTTTGTATTGAACCCTGTCAAAAATAACACTGCCTTTGGGACATAGAAAATCCAATTTGACAACAATGTTTCTGCTTTTTTATTTTGGACACATTCTATCAGTTAGGGTAGAGTCTCTGGACCTCAGTTATTTTTTACCTGGAAAATAATTGGGGACAGAGCCTTGTGCTGTTGTTAGTGATGACTTGAATAACTGTATTTATAAGCAGTACTATGCTAAAATGGCCTGAATTAATACCTGTAAAGGGCAGGAAGGAGATACATGAGAACAATTAGTCCAGTTACTTTCCTTGGGATTTTCCATGTGCATAAATTACTTAGGATGGTAATTTCATGAGAACACTCCTCTTCCTTTAACTGTTCCCCCTCAAAAACATCCTGTGAGAAAGAGAAAGAAGGAGAGTGGCTGAGAGTGGGTGGCTTTGAGGCCCTGGGATTACTACTATCTAAACTGGTCTGAAGTGTTGGGTGGAGATTGTTTTCCCAGACAGAGATCTCTTCCTGTGTTTTCAAATAGTCATTTGTGTGAGTTATCCATTAATTTGTTCAGTATTTATCTAACCATCTGCTTTGCTGCATTAAGGCTATAAATAATAAAACCTGGATCTTGTCCTCCAGGTCTATGGTCTAGTGAGAGATAGATACCTGTAAATGCACAAATACAACAAATCATTAGGAGAACTGAAACTCAGTTATACACAGACACAATATCAGCCTGGGGCAGTGTTTCTCAACAGTTTTTCCCCACTATTACCCTCTAAAGGAGACCTTTTAGTTATATGTATTTTTTCTAATCATCCCTCTTTCTTCAAATTTTAGTACCATATGTATACTGCATATCTGATTATATATGAGGTCTCTGTTTTATAGTAAAAAGAGCAAACAATTCTTTGCCTCCCCCAATCAATGTTTGCATCTTGGGGGCTCTTAGGAACTGAATGTTGTGGCTCTCCCAGAATTCATAAGCTTAAATTCTAACCCTTAATAGGATGGTATTAGGGGCTGGGGCATTCAGGGGGCAGTGAGGTCATGAGGTTGGAGCCTCCACAATAGGGATAGTACTCACATAAGAAGAAACATGAGCGTTTGTTCTTGTTCTTTCTGCTCTCTTTCTTTTGAAGATTCAATGATAAAATAGTTGTCTGTAGACTGGGAAGAGTACCCTCACTAGACAGTGGATCAACTGCCTCCTGACCTTGGATGTCCCAGCTTCCTGTTTGTAAGGTACTCATTTTGTGATACAGCACTGCAAACTAACACATGAGCAACATTACTTGCATTGACCATACACCATCTAGAGGAAGGAGCAGTCATTTCTTACTTAGGAGAATCCAGTAGGACCTACTAGAAGAAAATGCATTACTTAAGGGAGTGATAAAGTATAGGCATTCTCACAGGTGGAAAAAGAGGAACAGTAGTGTAAAAATATGCACAAAGACTATGTGGTGGTTAAATGGAATATGACTCAGCCATAAAGAAGAATAAAATTATGGCATTTGTAGGTAAATGGATGATGTTGGAGACTGTTATGCTAACTGAGATTAGCCAATCCCCCAAATCCAAAGGCTGAATGGTCTCTCTGATCAGTGAATGATGATGCATAATGTGGGGTAGAATGATGGCAAGAATGGAGAAAGGATAGAGAACATAGAGGGAAGGGAGGGGTGGGGTTGAGGTTGGGGGGTAAGAATAATAACAGTATGTGTGACAGACTTCATTGCCCTGTGCACATGTTTGAATGCACAGATGGGGTGACTCTGCTTTGTGTACAACCAGAAAAACAATTGCTGTACTCCATTTGTGTTCAATGAATCAAAAAATTAAATAAAAAAAATAAATAAAAGAAAAAAGAATGGGAAATGTTGCTGTTTAAATTAGCTCTCTGATTCAGTAGGGATAATAGGAATTCAGAGTGCCTATTCAGAAGTTAATGTGAATGATGGGAATTGAGTGGGGGTAATGGGCAGGGGTCATTAGGAAGATGTTCATGTGGTCCAATGAGACAAAGTAGGTGTGATTGTAGTAAACAGCAGAACTAAAATAGTAATCAGAATGGTTTGACACACTGATTTTTTTTTTTTTTTTGGCTAATTGATTATGGTATTCTTAGGACTGAAACAGATGGGCAGTCTCCTAAAAAGGGAAAGGTCTGTGTCTCATGAGCAGTACTCTGACTTAATCACTACAAAGGAAAATTGCAGCCTTCTATGTTTAAGACAAGGCTTGAGTTTGTCCCCCAAGGGTTAATGTGTTGGAACCTTCTCAGTGGTATCACTGAGAAGTGTGGGATCCTTAAGATGGGTTTTAGTGGGAACTCAACAGACTGAACCCTCTACATGTGTGTTGGTTAGCTTTTCATTGCTGTGACAAGAATTCCTGACAGGAACAACTTAGAGGAGGAAGATCTTATTTCAGCCCACAGTTTCAGAGGTTTAGTCCATGGTTGGCTGAATCCATTGCTTTAGGTCCAAGGTGAGGCAGAACATCATGGCTGGAGGGCACAGTGGAGGAAAGCTGCTCACCTCATAGAAACTAGGAAGCAGAGAGAAAGGCAGGAAGGGGTCATTGGGAAGATGCACCCTCCCTGGGCACACCCTCAGTGACCCATCTTCTCTAGCCAGGCTCTACCTACCTAGTTACCACCCAGTTAGCCCACTCAAACTGGAATGGGCTAGTTAGGTTATAGCTCTCAAAATCTAATCATTTCACCTCTGAATGTTTCTGCATTAACAGAGGAGCTTTTGGGGGACACCATGCTTTTGGGCTTCCTGTCTAGGGATGTGACCTCTCCCTCTTGCAGACACTTCCATCATTGTGATAGCATATGCCACAAGGTTCTCAGCAGAGCCAAGATAATGTCAGCAGCATGCCCTTGAATCTCCACAATTGTGAACCAAGTAAACCCCTTTTCTTTACAAATGACCCAGCCTCAGGTATTTTTTATAGCTACAGAAAACAAACAAATATATAGCCTTTCAATCACTTTCCAGATTGAGCCAGTTCAAAGAAATAGAGATCTTTAAGTAAATGCAAGACTGGGTTCCTTTAACAAAGAATTCTACTGCACTGCAAAAATTATACTGTAAATCTTTCTCCCTCATTTAAAGAAACCTGCAGTTACCAATAGCAGTGTGTATCAGGAAAGAAGAACTCATTGTAATATTTGGTTCTGAACTGATATTAATTGTTGGAGACTCAAAACATCTCAGTGTGCTCCACCGTAAGGTTAAGAGCTTGAGGAAATAAGGTAATGGAATTCTATCTTGTGTCCATCTTGGAGTGGCCCAAATCTATCCAATGGTTACCTTCCTCAGGTCTGAACTTATAGTTGATACACACTTAGCCATTGGGAGAATCTGCATACTGGTTCCCACACCCATAGAGAGAGGGTTGATAGGGTAGGAAAAGCTATGTGGAAGCCATTCGAATAGCTTTACCTCCACAAATCAAACTGAAAGCTATACCAGACTGCATACCTGAAGGGATTATAGAGATTTGTGCCACTATCAAGGACTTGAAAGGATGTGGGGATATAGTATTTTAATTCACCTATTTGGCCTTTGCAAAGCACTGATGGATTTTGGAGAATGACAGTGGAATTTTTGTAAATTTAATCATGTGAAGAATTCAATTCCAATTGCTCTTCCACGTTTGGTTCCTTTACTGGAAAAATTTAATCTCCCAGGCACCTGTTATGCAATGCAGATGGACTATATTCCCTAGTCATTCACTGAAACATTATCTAGGTGTTGCTGTGAAGGTATTTTGTAGATTTACCTTACCACTTTGCGTTAAGTAAGGCAGATTAGATTCACCCGTTTCAGCCAGTTAACACACCTTAAGAGCAGAGCTGGAATTTCCCTCAGGAAGAAGACATTCCACCATGGACAGCAGGGTCAGTCCATGCCTAGGTGTTCCAGACCATCCTTCCTGACAGCCTGCCCTACAGATTTCAGACTTGCCTAGCTAACCTCTGCAGTCACATAAGCCAATTCCTTACCAGTTCCTCCTAATATATATCTCCTACTGGCTCTGTTTCTTGGTTCTAACTTGACTGACACAGAGATTAATGTGAATGCTTTTTCTCTATACTTGTTAATAAATATCATCGGAAGCAGTTTGCTTTCAAGAGGCACAGCTAGCAATACTCCTTTTTTGTCCTACTCAGGGTTAAAATTCCTTTCCAATTCTCTGTTATAATTTTGTCCATAGGGGCCTTGATTACCTCTTCATTCCATAAGGCATCATGCTGCTCCACTAATTTGATGATATTATGCTAATTGGATTAGTGAGCAGAAAGTAGCAACCACTCTGGACAACCTGGTAAAACACATGCAAAACAGAGGAGTGGAAATAACCACTCCTTGCTTCCCCAAATTTAGAGCTCTTCTGCCCTATGATATTTCTAGGCATATTGTGGTATGTTGATATATCCCTTCCAAATTGAAGAGTCGAGTCACTGCCTCTGAACTCTTTGACAACAATGATAGTGGTATAACACCTAATAAGTCCCTTTAGACTTGAGAAATGGCATATTTAATTTGGCATGCTACTCAAACCTATTTCAAATAACTTGAAAATATGTTAATTTTGTGGCATCTCAGAGCAAAAGAAGCTCTAAGGCTGATTGGGCCTGACATAAAAACTAATGCACCACTGAGCTACATGATGCAACATGTCCATTTTCTGATGCTTGAAGTGATAGGGATGCCCTTGGGGACCTTTAAGGGCAGATAACTATAAGTGAATCACACCACAGACATTTAGAATTTTAGAATAAAAGTATGACACTTTGTGCAGGTAACTGTCTTCCTTTTGAGAAACAACTTTTGACTTGCTCTTGGGCTCTTTATTTGACTATGAACCACCAAGAAAACCATTGTAATCTTGATTTGATTTTATTGATTTAATAAAACAATGTTGGGTGTGTTTAGCACCATTCCTTTATCTAGCATAGATTGTGTGTGTGTGTGTGTGTGTATTTGAGATCAGTCTTGAGCAGATCTCAAAGTCTGAAGTAATTTGTAATTTGCATGGGCAAGTAGTTCAGACGCTCACGGTCATTACTTTTGTCACTTAGCCTCCTCCTTCTCAGTCTCATGGGAAGTTCTCAGTCATTACTTAATGATTGAAGAAGAAAAACTTAAGATGCATTTTACATATAGTTTTATACAACATGCTGATATCACTGGAAAGTAGACAGAGAGCCCTAGAACCCTAGTATGGAATGTTCTTGAGGTATAATGGTATAAAACAATCTCCCCAATAGGTAGAACTTTGAGCACTACCCCGATTTTTTCCCCTCATTTTCCTTTTAAAGAAAGGTTGTCAGAGGTAGGAGGATCTACTTTATTTCTTGGTAAGTGGATAATAGTTTCCCTTGGTAGATAGAGATGTGGGAGGAACATGATTGGAAAATTGGCAACCAAGAGCTCTGAAAAGAGGTGTTTAGATGGACTGGTATGGACAGATCTTTACAAAAGCATACAGGATGTGAATATATTTGCATTCCATGTGAATGTTCACCAAGGAAAAACCACTGCAAAGAAAGGTTGCAATTATTAGGTGAAGGAAATGCCCCATTTTGTGGATGTCAGTCAGCCAATGAACTCAGGAACATGTGACCACTGGGCCAAGATGGAGGCTGTGCATTGATTCAGCAATGTAGACTTCTCACCATGGCCAATTTGTCTACAGACACTGCTCAATGCCCAATACGCCAATGGAAGAGATCAACTCTGTGCTCCTGATTTGGCATCACTTGGGGAATCAGTCAGCCACCTGGTGGCCGATTGATGATACTGCACCTTCTCTATCTTGAAAGAATTTAACTTCATTATTATTGAAATACATACTGTGCACATGTATTTGCCTTCTCTGCTTATACTTTTTCTGAAAAATACACCATTTGCAGATTTACATAACTGTATTCACTGTCATGGCATCCATATAGCATTGCTTTGTCAAAACAGTGCTCATGCAATACCATGCTTATGGTCTTAACACCATCCTCCTCACCTAGAAGAGCTGATCTGCTAGGAGAGTGGAATATCCCTTTGAAGATTCAATTAGAGAAGCATCTGAGTGGCAACACCTTGTGGGGCTGAAGCAATGTCTTCCAGGGTGAAATAAACTCTGAATAATTTCCTATATTTAATATATAGCCTATGTACAATATTGTTTCTCCCATTAAACTGAGAGTTTTCCTACTGCCAGTCAACTTGCTACTTAAGTGTTTCTCATGCCAGAGAAACAACAGGTTAAAGGAAAGTGGTTTCTGTACTGGAGTAATTAATCCTGACTATCAAGAGAGTAGCAATTATGTAACTGAGTCAGAGTAGAAAACAGGTGTAATGCTGAAGCCCTTCTACTACTTACTTATTCTGTGACAGAAGTAATAGAAAACCACCCAACACCAGAATGGTCTTCAGGAATGAAGCTTTGTGTCTCTTCACATGACCACCTGAAGTGCTATATAGAGACGAGGTAGAAGAAAGCACTGAAAATACCACTATGACTAGGGAACTAATGGCAGAATTTGTAGTAGTTTTATATTTTTATTTTATATTAATTCATTTGTGCATGTGTTATCCAGTTTTTAAATTTCTTATTCCCTCTTCCCTTCTTTTATAATATAAGATGAACAATGTTTAATTTCACATGTCATGATTAGAGTCATATCAAAATGAGAATGTGACTCGGGATAAGAGTAGTGGGTAGCACACCAAGTTGGGTCACGTATGACTATGGTCTTTTGGGGGAGAGGATGAGCAGTTTCTGATTGTGTGATAATTACATCATATAAATTAGAAGCAATCTTTTGCTGTTATCTTCATTTGAAAGTTAAGTATGATTAAAAGAAATGTAGTGTATGCTTATTTGAAAGAGGTAAAAGTCCTCAATTATGCTGTGGTCGATCAAAGAACTACATTTTCTGGAATTTCTTGCATGATTGTGCTAGAAGTGGTTGAAAGAGGAATTTGCACAGAATTTAGGAGGCAGAGTGAATCTGTGGCCAACCTAGTTTTAGAAGGTTGTAGTGCTCATACACTGTGGCAGTCGGAGATGTGGAGGTATCTGGTGGGGCTCAGCTGGTCCTTACTTTCCTCTGCTTCATGTCTAGCTTATCTTCCTAACTGCTGGCTAGGCTGACCAACAGTGGCCCAGGCCTACCATCAGATGCTGGCTGTGATCCTACACAGGTGGTAGCTGCATAGAAACAACTTCCCATAAATCTGTCCATGAACCCTCCTTTGTGGTCCTACTTTGTTGGCTGGAAATTCTTAGCTTCTTGAATTTCCTTGCAAGCTCCAAATTATCCACCTGGGCTGGCTAAGCAGCTGATTAGCAACTCTTTTATTCTCGCCCTGCAAGTTCCTCTTGAAGACCTTCACTTTTTCAGCCTCTCCCACATAATTGCAAGTTCTAATTTCTGTAACAAATTCTTATTTGCATATTAGTTATTGAGTCTCCGCTTCACTGACTGAATCCTGAACCATGATCTTACTCAGGGATGTTCATTTTGCAGTTGATCCCTCTGTCTTGTGCTTCATAAATTTTTTCCTCTGAGCAGCTATCAACTCCCACAAGTAAGGAAATTTTTGTTCAATTTAAGCAGAAAAACACTCTTTTAACCCATATCCTTTCCCATCTACAACCATTTTATTTGCTCCCAGTTATAATAAAATGTAATAAGACATTTGATATCAACAATACATCCAATTTCTATCGTTCCCTTTTCCCTTTTAGTCAATCAGGATTTTCCCCATTATCTTCCTCAAAAACTGATCTTTCAAGTTCCTCAACATCTCCCACGTCATTCATTTTCATAGGTAATTCTAATTCCTCAGTTTTTACTTCATTCATTAGTTGATCATTCATTCCTTCTTTCAACTCTTCCCTGTTCAAGAGCTGATGCCTGTGTGCTCTCTCGCTCTCTCTCTCTCTCTCTCTCTCTCTCTCTCTCTCGTAACGTATTGGCTGTTTTTCCTCAATCTTCTTTTTGTATTTATTCCCCATCTTTCCATATTGTTATCAGTAGAGTACTCCAGGCTTCAGTTGATTTGTTTTTTGTTTTTTTTTTATCCTCGCTTCTTAGGGAAGTACATCTAGTCATGGTCTCATCTTCTTCTGTGTGCTAAGGATGTCAAAATTTAATTTTCTGGCTTGAGCCCCAGCTGTGGTCTCCAGAATCAATTCTCTAAGAACCCACATGACATCGTCATCTGGATGTCTAACAAGAACCTTAACATACCCCAGACCAAATTCCTGACCTCCCTTCCCATCCTCAAACCTGTTCCTTCCACAGTCTTCTCCTCATCAGTAAATGACTACTTCAGACTTGCAGATGCTTAAACCCCAAACTTGGAGTCATCCTTGATGTCTCTCTTTGACATCCCATCTCCAAGGCATCAGCAAATTCTGATGACTCTGCTTCAAAATACAATGCAGAATCCACTGCTGACATGCTGGTCTCAACTGCCACCATATCTTGCCTGGGTAATTGCCTCTGAGTCCTAATTATTCTTCTTGGTTCTGCTCTTTCTTCCCTCTTGATGTCTTCTCCAGGTAGCAGCCATAGGATGTATGTGTATATATGTGGTATGTATATAATATTCATTATATGTTGAAAACAATATATCGCCAATATTATACTTTATATTTATCATATCCATTTTTAAAAAATTTTAGAACATGAGAGATCCTGAGATGGATTGATCCTGACTGTGGATCCTGTGATGATCTTCTGTACATGCTCTTCTCAGGTCCAGTTGTGAAACAGTCTTTTCTTTATAGTCAAAATTAATCACTCCAGTATGGTAGCCACTTCTCCTCCCCCCACCCCACCCCCACTGGTTTATTGACAATCAACTGATGATTTACCTTTGTTTATAATTTGTCTTTCTCTTCTAAAATATAAGCTCCTCCTCCTTGAATGTATGGAGTTCTCCTCTCTCCCCTATAGGCATGAAAATTTTTTGATAGTCTTTATTTCTTAGATCAGTTTGAGCTTCACAGAAGAATTAAGCAGAAAGCACAGAATTTTCCCCTTTGCACTGTCCCTACACTTGCACAGTGTCCCTCACTATCAACATGTGGCACAGGAGTGGTGTGTTTTGTTTTTTTTTTTTTGTACTGGGGATTGAACCCAGGGGCACTCGACCACTGAACCACATCCCCAGCCCTATTTTGTATTTTATTTAGAGACAGGGTCTCACTGAATTGCTTAGGGCCTCGCTAAGTTGCTGAGGCTGGCTTTGAACTCGTGATCCTCCTGCCTCAGCCTCCCAAGTGCTGGGATTATAGGCCACTGTGCCCGGCAAGAAATTCAATCAGCATTTTTTTTTTTTTTTTTTTTTTTTTGCGGTGCTGGGGATTGAACCCAGGGCCTTGTGCTTGCAAGGCAGGCACTCTACCAACTGAGCTATATCCCAGCCCCTGGTGTGTTTATTTTAACTGATGAGCCTACATTGACACATCATAGTCACCTGAAGACCATAGCTTACATTAGGATTCCTTGCTTGGTTGTGCATTTTATGGGATTTGACAAAGGTATAATGACATGTATTCAACATTGTAGTATCAGTACAGAATAGTTTCACTGCCCTCTAAATCCTCTGTGTTCCACCTATTCACCTCTCCCCACCACCATTGATCATTCCTTTAAATTTACATTTTTAAGTTGGGAGTACATTTTAAAATAGACTTTATATTTGGGGGAGTTTTAGATTCACAGCAAAGTGAACAAAGTGAACAAGCAAAGTACAGAGATTTCCCCTCTCCCATTCATCTTATTTTACTATTTCCACAGTTTTGCCTTTTCCAGAACCTCCGATAGTTGGAATCGCATAGTTTGTAGGCTTTTCAGATTGACTTTTCTCACTTAATACCATGAATTTAAGATCTTATGTGTCTTTTCATGACTTGATAGCTCAGTCCTTGACGAATGTTCCATTGTGTGGATATACCACAGTTTATTTATCCATTCACCCACTAATGGTACAGTCTTGTTCAGAGTTGTAATACTAGCTCCTAAAACTATGCTTGGCACATTGTAGATGTTTAATACATGTACCTTATCCTCATCATATGATTACTTTCTATAAATCAAATTGCTCTGAAGTAAGTCTTTCTATTTGGTAAATGGAAACCAAATTTCAGGAATTTGAAATTTTCCTAATTTCCTTCTCATTCTTATTCTCTCAAAACAACCTCTTTACTCTCCACTGAATTTATCCTTTCTTGTTTATCCCCTTTGCCATTGATCTGGCTCAGCTTCATTAACTTCTCCAAATTAATATATTAGCCTCCTGATCAATCTTTATGACTCCAATGCATAATCTCTGCTCCTGAAATACACATCTTATTATGTTGATCTCTCACTCAAAATATTCAGTATATTGAAGTTTAAACCCATTTACATGCATTCACATTTTTCAAGATCTTTCTCTTAAAATGTGCACAGTTTCCTGTTTAGTCTCTCTTTTCATAAATTTCTACCTCCTCCTCTGTTGCAAGGCCTTTGAATTAATTGAGGTACTCAAAGCAAGATGTGGCTATTGTCAAATTCAAGAGTATTTCTATGAATCCTAAACTGCTCCCTGCCCTACTGTTAGCTTCCCCTACCTTATTCTTGCTGTTTGAAATAATGAATTAATTCCATTATTGATTCTATATTTAGGAGATGAATTTGACATGAGTCACAGAGAAAAATATGGAGCTCTTTGACACCTGAGTTTGATGGTGTTGGCTTCTTCATTTTTACAGTAGTTGAACGCTGTTTCATTAGGTCACAGACTTAGAGGATAAAATTCCTATAAATCCTGGAAGCTTTGTGGCTGGTGCCTATTGGGATACTGCAGAAGGCTTCTGGATTCTGCAGCAGAGCAGCAATGAACACCGAAAACGAGATTGATGGGTCCTTCAAATGAAAGACTTCTCATTAAAATGCTGTATCACTCACCTTCCCTTATTATAATACCTACTATCCTGATGTTGGATTTTTATTTTTGTTTAAGTGAAGCAGAATGAAACTTTTTGAAAAAGAATTTAAAAGGAACCGATAAAACAGAATTCCTGCTATGAAAAGAAGAATGGACTTTTCACATTGAGAGCTCCCACCTTGCTTTGAGCACGGCCCACACACACACACATATGCAGGCGCACACACATTATTAAACCTAAGATGGTTTGGAATAATGTTAAGAGCCAAATGTTTGAGATAATGCAGAGTGAAGGGAAGAATGTCAGCCTGCCTTCTGAACAGACAGTGTAATCTTTTTTTTGTAATGGTTGCATACCCTAGTAACTAAAGGATCTGATATAATGAGATACAGCTGAGCTTTGGGAAATTTCATCAACCATTTGATTTCAAGTGATTTTATTCTGTCCTTAATGCACAGCATTGGGCTTTGATATTGAAATAGGAATAGAACATTGAATCATACATTTTTTTCTTCTAGTACTTGCCATTTCAAAGAACTTTACGATTATTATTGCATCCCCAAGAAGCAGGTAGGATTAATATCCTTATAAAGTGCTTTGGTTTTCTGTTTAGAGCATGAGAAAATCTAAAATAATACATGAGTTGGAGGTTAGCCTCTAGAAAATCAGGGCCAGCATGGTGTTTAAAATTCAGATGGCTAATCTCCAGGATTATAGTCACTTAACAGATCCATTTTCTTCTTCAGTTCTCTGGGTATCGCACTTTCTAATAATAACACTGTGTGCTTGATGGTCAAGTCCAGTAAGTCTATTTTTACCAAGAGACAGGCATTTTGAGTTCCAATCCCCACTATAGCTCTTTGCTTTGATTAATACTAACATTTATGGAATTCAACTGTATTATCTATAAAATGAAACTATTAAAATTAATTGGACCAGAGTTAGGAAACTGCTCCAGATGACTTCCTGACCTTAAGGTTGTTCAATTGATGTTTCTTATTCAGGTGTAAAAGAACATGTTCCAGAGATGGCACTTCTCAGAGACATTGGTAGGATGTTGATATTCACGTTCTTCTCAACAGACCTTCTTATTTTAACAGGGAAGAAGTGAATCCCTTTTTCAAAGGAGACACCAGCTGCTGAATGGATTGGCCTTGTTCAGTTCCATAGCTGTTCAACACCATTCTTAATGCCCTCCATGAAAATGCTGGGGAATTATTATTTTATTTTATTATTAAATAGTCACTCTCTTTAAAGTCTCATAATTTCCCAAACATAGACCTTTGTTACTTTTATTGCTTTATTACCATATAAAATTAAGTATCTAATTTTAGGGTAGAACTATTAATTCCAACGGGAAAGGTCTCTATAGAGTTAACAACAAAACAACAATACTCATAATATTAACTAGTTCACCAAACACTTACTGATATCCCCGGATTATATAAGCACATTTAATTCTCATAATGGTTCCTTGTGGTGGGTTTGTTTAAATTTCATTCCCAGTGGTGAGGAAGCAGAAGCTCACAGAGCTTAATAACCTGTCAATAGTTACTCAGCTGGTTGTGGCCGGTGGCTGGTGAAGGATTATGGAAAATAATATTCCTATAAGACAGCTCCCCAAGAAAAACAGAGGGACAGTGTGGCCCAGGAGGAGGGAGGAAAATTAGTCAAACATTAAACCTCCTGGTGAATCTTTTCCTAATAACAATAGGCCCTGAAGAAAAGGAGTGGATATTGAATGCTGAGCCCTGGACTTTGACCTTCCCCCATTGCAAGTTAGTCCTAAATGGAGGCATAGCAAATATTGAAACTCTGGGAAACAATGGATCCCAGAGAAAGAAAAGCAATGGCAAGAGTTGAGTACCCCTCAGAATCTGGACTCCTGTCTCCCCAGACAACAATTGAGTTTCAACCTTCTTACAACTACCTTCCTAAGTTAAAATTTTAACCTGTACAACTAGCCCTGACTGTCAAAACTGCATGTCCGTAGTCTCCAATGAAACTACAAAGTCCAGACTCCGTCTGTAACCCAGAGGCCATCTCCATACCCAGAAAATGGATCCTCCTGTTCCTGATCCATTGACTTCGCTGCAGAATAGAGGAAAGCTTGCTGATCCAAGGTTTGCTTCCCATCTCCTGCCTCTGTCATTTGTGATCCATGAGCTTTCAACCAGAATTGGAAAAAACTGATTCCAAAACCAAGTTCTTGACCACTATGCTGAACTGTTGGGTCACCAACATCTTAAGCCATGTTGATAAGGGCATACAGCCTATAGGAAATAATAGGAATATAGGATATAGGGGTACTTTAGAAGGATCTTATATAAATGTGCAGATGGAGAGCATATTTCGGGTAAATGCATATTAATGGTGGGCTTCACAATGGTTTGAGTTTCATAGAGAGAATTGATAAGAATTTTATGTCTATCATTGACTGCCTAAAGCAAATCGAAATTCTGAGAATTGTGAAGTATTTTGTTCCTGTTTCTTTCAAGGGCCAACTACTTTACACACATCAAATTCAACTAAGTAGAGAAGTGCCCTGTGATTGATTGATTGGTTGATTGATTGCTGTCTTCCTTCGTAAAAGGCAAAGAGCCAGAATGGGCCTCACTTTTGCGATGCAGGAATCACTTCCTTGGAGAAACCCTCTATGCATCCTGAGTATGAAATAGAGCCCTCCATAATCCTCTGTGCTCATGAGCAGTTTCTGCTCTGTTCTGCCTCCACCCTTCAGGGAGTTTGTGATCATCAGTGAGAATGCCTGTTGTCTACACTAGTCTGACAGACCTTCAAGAGCAGGGTTGTACTACTCACCTTGGACTCTTCTGTGTAGAAAATGCTTTAATAAACAGTCAGCAAATATTTATTGAAGGTGTGTTGAAACTAGCTTGGAAACTTATAGAGAGATAATGCTATATTTATTTTCTTATTCTACCCATGCCTAGCCTCTAATACTTCTGTGTGTACCCATTGTATACAAGCAATATTGCTTATGTATCTACCTACCCTATTTTTGTATAATAGATATTTAACATGCGTGGGTTATTGAATTACACTGGAAAAGGTTCTTCAGATATATGGAAGTTAGCAGTCATTTAGTCAGATTAGGCTATGTTGTGATAACAAACAGACCTCTCTGCACAAGAGGTTTAACACATGCAGGTTTAATTCTCAGTCATGAAAAATGCAGCATAGATCTGGTAACTCCCCAGAGCATCTCCTTTCCAAATGGTGACTCTGAGGACCAGCACCTTGTAGCTCTGCCATTTAAAACAGCTCACTGTGGCAGAAGACAGAGCTGTCTCCTGACTCCCAAATGCTTCAGTCTGGAAATGACTCACTTTACTTCTGCTCATGGGCCTTTGGCAAGAACAAGTCACTTGGCCCTGCCAATTGAAAGCAGGAAGGGAAATGTGGAGGTAGGGGGAGGGTCAGCAGCAAATGTCTCTACCGTGGAGGCAGACAGAGCAAAATAAGATCAACAATTAGTATTCACATGTAGTTTTCAATCTGGTGTGTTCATTTAAAAATTAGAAATGAATTAATTTTGAAAAATAGTTAATAACATTATTCCCAAGGAATATTTGACCTGAACATTAGGAAATACCCACTCATTTTTATTGATAGGCTACAAATGTTATAAGAGGAGAGATTAAAATAGCACATGGAAGTTCTTATGAGAGTGTAAGTTATCAAGACTAGAGAACTATGCTCTATTTCTTTTTTTTTTTTTTTTGTTGGTAGTTATGTCAACTATCTGATGCACCTGGAATGGCCTAAGACCTACTAATCATGCTTTTCTAGGGACAGATTTCTAATCTGTATGTTTGCAGTCAAAGGAATCAACCTAATATGGCAAAGGGCCAAGCAAGTGCCCTCAGCCTGTCTCATCAAAACTGCCAATTTCCAGGGCCTAGGGGGAAGCACAATGGGGTTCATCAAGCCATTTAATTTCCCAGAGCACATGGCTGAACTAACTACCTTTCTGAGTTCTCAGCAGCTCAGTAAGATCATGTAACTGAAATGAGCATTGATGGCTGATAAGAGGACATTCTTTTGCCAACCCTGTTTGTCCCATGAGTACTGCAGTAAATGAAGAAGAAGCTATCTGGATCCTTGAGTCACTTCATGGAGGAGAGTCTCTTGGCATGCATCAGATTGATGTCAGTGAGAAGCAAACCTCTGTTGTGTGAAGATCTTGGGACTCAGGGTTCACTGATTACATAGTACAGTCTGGCCTGCTGAATATAGACATGATATATGCATGTAAACATGCAGACCTCACAATATCCTTTGCCAGAACAAGCATCATCATTAATTTCTTAAATACCTTTCAGAGATACATTAAGCGTTAATGATAAAAACAATAATTATGATACTGGCAGCAAAAAGAGCTCACTTCAGCCGGGCATGGGGCACACACCTGTAATCCCAGGGACTAGGGAGGCTGAGTTAGGAGGATATCAAGTTCAAAGCCAGCCTCAGCAAAAGCCAGGCTTTAAGCAACTCAGTGAGACCCTGTCTCTAAATAAAATACAAAATAGGGTTGGAGATATGACTCAGTGGTTGAATGCTGCTGAGTTCAATTCCTAGTACCCACCCCCCAAAAAGAAGAGCTCATTTCCTTAGTTAATGTAATACTAACTGTTCTAACAATTGATCCTAAAGGGTATTATACTTCACACCTAAAGAAAAGTGATCTGAGTCAGCAATACATGTGTGTAGTGAGGGGATGGGGGTCCACAGTCGATCACAGGGATGCCAACCAACTAGGCCTTGCTACCCTCTATATGTGGCATCTGTCAGGAAAAAGACTTACTCTAGAATATGGACAGCATGTGACAGGCTTTTGTGGGCAAGACTTTCCAGGCATTGGCTGGTATTTAACCGCAAGCCCACATCCTGCGGCAAGGGAGGCTGGCAAGTCTGTTCCAGTGTGTGCTGGCGGTCTCTGCCTTACACGCACGAGTTCATTTAATCCTCACAGCAGCTCCATGACCTGGGGATTTCTATCACACTCTTTTCAGATGAGAAAACCAAGTAACGAGCCAAATTTGAAGTGGCAGTAGATGGAAGTAAACTGGAGCTGGGCTTAACTACCCTGCTTTCTTTACACAATGCAGTATTATACATACTGTGGTCCACCTTGCTATTTTTTTTTAACTTTAAGAATGTTTACTGGAGATTATAAAATCCAAGTATATATAAAACTTTTTAACAGTTACATACAACCTGTGTGTATGAATTTAACTACTTTCATAGTAAGAATCACTTTGTTTCCATCTTTCCTTCATTATAAACAGTAACACAGTGAATGGTCTTAAAAGCTTGTATAATCACAAATGCGCGAGTAGATGGAGAAGGATAGTTGTTAGACATAAAATTGTTCAGTGGAATGATATATGTATATTTACTTTTGACAGAGATTTCCAAATTTCTCTACTGCAAGATTATTTTTATAACAAAAAGCATAATTTATAATCCATGAACAAAGTATACAAGTGAGCATTGCCCCATCCTTCCATCACACATAAGTTTTCCACTGTTTTGAACATTACTAAATTATAAAAATAAAAAAAATTAATAGCTTTAAAGCTCCGATTTTTTTCAGACTCAATATAATAGATGTTTGAGGAATCTGGCTCCTGGTTAAAAACCCTTGTATGATTTTTCAGGCCTGGCCATAGGTGAGTCAAAAGGCTTGATCTGGCAGGCTTCAGGGAGGAAGCTGCCCTCCTGCAGCAGACTTGGTGTACAGCCAGGGAGGGTGAGAGGTCTCAGGTGAGTTGCAGCCAGGGACATAGGTCCAGGCAGGCAATGCTCATATACACATATACTTTCCTAGCCCAGGCTTTTTGATTTACAAGTCCCTTTATCTGGGGCCTTCAACCTGAGCCTTCTTCAAGTATCCTTTCTAAGGGTTCCTTTTGGGTGAGAGGGGGTATTTGAAAATACATTTCTCCACCCTCCGATTCAGTACTCCAGTACCCAGTTCTTTTCCATTGCTAGCTTCTAACCTTGGGTCCATAAAACTGTAGGAGCCATTGGCTTGGGGCTCCCTCTGTGGAGATTCATCAGCCTCCCTGACACTGTTCCATGGGGAGAATGCTCAAGAGTCAACACTTTCTCCAGATTATTGCAGTATGTGTTTTATTTATTTATTTATTTATTTATTTTTGGAAACGGGGATTGAACTCAGGGGCTCGGCCACTGAGCCACATCCCCAGCCCTATTTTGTATTTTATTTAGAGACAGGGTCTCACTGAGTTGCTTAGGGCCTCCCTAAGTTGCTGAGGCTGACTTTGAACTCACAATCCTCCTGCCTCAGCCTCCCCAGTTGCTGGGATTACAGGCGTGCGCCACCGTGCCCGTCTTGCAGTATGTGTTTTAAAGCCTTGACTCTAACTTTCATTTTGACTTGTTTTAATTGTCTACTAGTATGGTTTGTTTAAGTGTAGTGTTCCCCTAAGGTTCATGAGTCAAAGGCTTGGTTCTTAGGATAGCATAATTGAGAGGTGTAGTGGCTCTTTAGGAGGTGAGTGGATGAGTGGCCCTTGGGTCAATGGAGGCATGCCCTTGAAAGAGATTTGAGACCCAAGTCTCCCAGTTTCTTCTTCCTGGCTCACAACGTGAGTGGTTTGCTCTGCCACACCCACCTGTCATGATGTGCTCATCAGAGGCCCAAAGAGTGGAGCTAGTTGGGCTGCTCTATCTTCAAAATCCCCAGAATTATAAGTCAACATAAACTTTCTTTTGCTTCGTAAGTAGCTTGTCTCAGGAATTTTGTTAGAGGGATGGAAACTGATTAATACACCTACTCTGACACCTGGCAGTTCTGTTGATCTTCTGACAGTGTTAAAGATGACATATATTTAAGTGCTATTTTTATTTCTTTTTTATTGATGGTTCATATCTCTTGTTTACTGTTCTTTTGGAATGTTATTAGATATTTTCTTGATTTAGAAAGATCTTTATATATTAAGGAAGTTAAGTATTTATTTATGACATATGTTGCACTTTCGTCAATTTTCCATTGGTCTTTGATTTTAATTATTGTGATTTCTCTGTATTAAATTAAAAATTGTAGTTGTATTTTTCTTTTTTGGGGGGAGGGGTACCGGGGATTGAACTCAGGGACACTCAACCACTGAGCCACATCCCCATCCCCACCCCTATTTTGTATTTTATTTAGAGAGGCTCTCACTGAGTTGCTTCATGGCTCACTTTTGCTGAGGCTGGCTTTGAACTCATGATCCTCCTGCCTCATCCTCCTGAGTCACTGGGATTATAGGTGTGTACCAACGTGCCCAGCTTGAATTTATCATTCTTTTAAAAATGTATTTGTATTTCTTCTTCTTTGGTTAGGTTATGTTTGTTTGTTTTTCATTGTGAGATTATGAAACATTTCTTCTACTCTTTCTATTTCCTTTTTATACCTAAACCCTTGTCTTATCTGGGATCCATTATGTTGTAAAGGGTAGCACAACTCAATTGTGGTTTTCCTTATGGAGATCCAGTTTTCCCAACATTATTTAATAAATAATTCCTTTTCTAGTTATATAAAATGTTATCTTTTTGATATACTAAGTTGTTCTATGCAATTGGATTTATTTCTGGATAAATCAGTGATTATAATTTATTATCACATTTTTATTCATTACAGGTTTAAATATATTTTAATGTCATTTTTAAAGTACATTTTAATATCTTACTGTTAAACACTCCTATTATTTAGAATTTTCTTGGCTTTCCTTTTCCTTTTATTTTTACATATGTCCTTTAAATATCATCTTAAGAAGTTGTTAATAAAGAAATATTATTTTTATAGAAATTATGTACCTTTATAATTAACAAATTAACATTGAGAATTGACCTGTTTTCACTCACTAATAGGTTATGCTTTATAATTTATTTGCATTAAAAAGTTTTCTTCATCTAAATTTCTCTCAATGCTTATAAGGCATTTTATCTTTTAAAACTTGTTTTCTTTCTTGTTCTATTCATAGTTTCTAATTGCTTATTACTTTTATATAAAAGGCTATTCATCTTGCTATATAATTTTTTCCCTCTAGTCATATTACAATGATCGTTAGTAAAAAACTGCAAGATCTCACAGACCAGCACCAGACAAGCTGGGTTTGAATCCCAGTCTTGCCACTTACTGGTTGTTATTGTGAAGATTATACATAATTTATGAAAAATGCTTAGAATAGTGCTTAATCAAGTTGGCCATTATTCTTAATTGGATAGTAGCATAGAATTTTCATTTGCTTCAGAAAAAGAATTGGTGTCTTCCATTTCTATACTTAGGAAAAGTTTAAATAGATCCTTCTATTTTTGTTAATATAAAGTTGAATACAAGTGAAATAAACCAGGAACAGAAAGGCAAATACCACATGATCTCACTCATATGTGGGATCTAAAAAAGTTCCTCTCACAGAAGCACATAGTAGAAATTGGGCCAGCAGACCTGGGGAGGGAGAAAGGGGAGGTGATCAAGAGAGATGATTGGTCAGGGGGTACAAATCAGTTGGGGAGAATAAGGTCTGGTGTGCTGTGCACAGTGGGGCTACTGCAGTTGGCAATACTGAAGTAGATATTTCAATTAACTGGACGTTTCTGAATGTTCTTATCACAAAGAAATGAGGAATGGTTGAGGTGGTAGGTTGAACTCTGATTTGATCATTTGCACAATATGTATTGATCCAAATATCACATTGAATCATTTAAATATGTACAATTATGTGCTGACTAAAATCAAAATACAAGCAAACATGAAAAACACTCATTTTGTCTCCTGGATGGAAACTGTTTTCTTACTCATCTACTCATTTGATCCTCCAAGTCTCCTTTAATAAAAGAAAAGTTAAATTAATTTTATAAATGCAGAAAATCTACTACTCATAAAGCGTCTTAAGTCAGCATTTAAATTCAGGGTCTCCTACCCTACAGTCAAACATCAAGATTTAAACATGTTAAAATACTAAAAGAAAAACTTTGGGGATTTATTTGAAAATACCTGCGTTTTAAACTTACTCTTTCACGTTCATTGACTAACCATTTTTCTGCAACGCGCTTTAAAATGAAATGTATAAAATTTACTTTACACTTCAGTTCAGTTTATGAGAAAGTCTTAACTATAGTTTTAAAAAAAGCAAAGATAGTACGGCTGATTTTGACCCTTTACTTTTGTATCTTTTCTTCTTGTGCATCTCTATTCTGCCCATCCCTATTGTTACTTTGATAATTCTGGCCCAGGTTTCTACAACCTATAAAACAGTCTCTTGGACTCCAGTCTAATTCTTCTTAACCATTCTCCGTGCTATCACAAGAACAGTATATTGCAAATCTGATCACATTTTCCCTTTTGCAGGAGTCGGAGCACATTGGGGTCATCTCAAGTCTCTCCTTGTCTTACTTCTGCAGTCTGAAAACTTACTAGAAAGCTCTAGCAATACCAAATGCTTGAAGTTTCCCTGAGCATAAAAAGTGCCGTTCCTTCTTTGAATTTGACCCCTACACTGCCATACCTCCTTTTCCTTTCTCCTGATTTTACCTGGCTGAAACTCATGTTCTGCAGCAGGCTATTTCGAACCTCTAATTGTTCAGGTGCTTCTCTATGACTGGCCTGCCACATCCCAGCTGTGTGTCGCCCTCTTACAGCACACACAGTGTTGGTCCTCTTGTCCCCACCTTGTCCTGGGACAGTCAGTACCTTGAGGACTGCGACCACGTCTTCATATCCTAGGTACCTTACTGTTTTAGTCAGCTTTTCTACTTCTGTGACCAAAAAGATCTGACAAGAACAATTAAAGGAAGAAGAATTTATTTGGGAGCTCATGGTTTCAGAGGTCTTAGTGCATGAATGGTCAGCTCCATTCCTCCAGGCCTGAGCATCATGGTGGAAGTAAACAGCTGGGGACATGGGACCAAGAGAAAGGGGTGGGGGAGTTAGTTCCTCTTACCACAAACAAAATGTATGCTCTAAAGTCTCATCCCCAAAAGACCCACCTCTTCCAGTCACACCCTACCTGCCTACAGTTACCACCCACCTAATCCCTGACAGTGAATTAACACACTGATTAGGTCAAGGTTCTCAGAACCCAATCATTTCGCCTCTAAGCTTTCTTGCATTATCTCACATATGAGCTTTTGGGAATATCTCATACTTAAACCATAACACTAGCATTATGCCTTGTAAATACGAGGTTCTCCAAAGATATTGCTTCTGTGAAGGAATAAATAAATCCTTTCCCCATTTTCCTTCATTAAAAAAAAGTTAGGAAAATAATTTTTATTGAAAAAAATCTTTAGGTATTCTGACTTTGAATCCTGATTCTGTGTTTGACTCACTCTGGTATTCTGAGCCTCTCTCTTCAGGTGTGTGGGTTTATGAATCTCTGGGGTAGATTGTGGGCCTGTGTCAGCTCAGTATTAGGGAAAATTAGGTCTCTTAAAGCTCAACTTTTGGAAACCCACCTGCCTTACCTCACAGCAGACCCATCCTTACCATTTCTCATCCCCTCTCTACCACTGTTCTGGTCGTTGACTATGCCGTTGCTCCCTTCTGCAATATGAGGTTTGGGGTCTGTGTAATGCAGTGGGGACTGGCAGAAGAGTCTCCTCCTCTTTTATCTTCCTCTGTCTTGTGTTATGCTTTTGTAGTTGCTTCAGGCTTTAAAACTGTCATTTCATCAAATCATACTTTCATATATTGTTATAGAATATAGAACAATATATTCTCATGCCAAAAAACTAAATTGTTATAAAAGTTAGGAATATATAAAGAATAAAGCCCAATAAAAAATAAAATCCTCTGAAATAATTCAATTCCAGCTTCTTGTTTTTTACATGAGGTGATGGAATATTGCACCTAATTTTTTTTTTCTTCATTTCAATTTAAAGCATAATTTTCTTAGGACGGTTTTTATTTTCCTTTATCCTGGGATACATAATGAGTACTGTTGCCTAGTCCAGTAAAACTGCTGTGACAAGAAATCTAAACAAACAGACCACTCTCTGCAAACTGCCTGCTGCTTGGCTCCACTTCAGAATCATTTAGGGCTTCACTGGAGGTGGAAGGTGAGTGTTTGAGGGTCTCGATTCACCCCCTTCTGATGTTTAGAAGCCGCAATACAACACACGGCTCCTAATAGCTTTCAACTGCTATGGGTCTGCTGCCACTTTGATTTTCTTTCATCTCTCCTTTTTGTGATACTGTTTAGAGCTAGTGAATTATTATAAAGAAAACATCTTTGTAACCACCACCTAGACAAAGGCTTAAACTCCTTGGCGAGGCCTGTTCCCATTACAAACACATCCAACATATCCCTCAGAGTGACCGCTATCCTCACTTTTATAGTAACGCCATCCTTGTATTTTAATCTGCAAATTTTCTATCTAAGAGTACATCCTTATAAATTAAGAATAGGGACGTGTTTAGGTTGTTGTTTCATCTGTAGGTAACTCCGTGTGCCCAACATATCATCCCTTTCTTTTTTTCATAGTTTATGTGGTGTTCAAAGACCAGACTGTCTATGCTATCAAATTTACTGTTGTCTGGATTTTGTTAATTGTGTATTCTTAGAGAAGTTCTCATGTTCCTCTTTCCTCTCTGTTTCCTGAAAAACAGAGGAGCATCCAGAGGGCCGACCAGACTTATGTGACATTTTGTCAAGACAATAGGAGGTACATAATGCATGACTGTCTTTGTTTCTGTTAGCAGATATTAGCATTCAACATACAGATCCATTAATTTATTGAACAGGGAGCAGTTATAAGTACTGATAGTCAATCGTTGAAAAGAATTACTATTTGGGATATATTTATGAACAGACACTTTCCCTCATCTATTATTTGTTTACCCAGTGGGATAGTCTTATAGGAAAGGCAGATTAAGTGCTTGATTCTCCTCATGTGTCATCCTAGAAGGTGATCAGTGCATTTTAAATCTTTCATTAATTAAATAGAATAGATTAGTAGATTAGTAACATATTTGTTGATTTTCATCATGGACAATTATTTTCCTTCATGCTGCAAAATTGTCTCCTCTCTGGTCAGTGGAAGCCTCATAAGCTTTGCTGGTCCTCTCAGCATGTCCTAGCTTCTTCTTTAACAGGGTGTTATTTCAGGCTCATCTTGTACACATTTTCTCCCAAATGGAATCAGTCAAGAAGCCCTGCTTCTTTTAGTAGGAAAAGGCAATTAAGAACCACAGTCTTATTGCTAGTAATGCTTTTCTCACATCACAATGTTCCTTTAGTTGTGTTTGAGTTTTGCTAAGGATTGGATATTTGTTTCACCCCAAAATTCATGTTTTGAAATCTAGCCCCCATCAAGGTGAAGTTACTAGAAGATGAGGCTTTAGGGGGGTGATGAGGTTGAAGGGGATTAGTGACCTTAAAGAAGAAATCCCACAAAGCTGCCTTGCCCCTTCCACCATGTGAGGGCACAGTGAGGATGGCTTTCTGTGAAACAGGAAGCAGGTGTCAGGTACCCAATCTGCCTTGACCTTGACCTTCCCAGCCCCCATAATATAGGAGATATCTTTGTTTATAAGCTACCTAATTTATGACATTTTGTCAGAGCTGCTAGAATGGATGAAGACATGTAGTGTTCAAAAACTAATGACCTACACTCTGAGATTCCTGTCATTTCCTAACTTTCATCTGGTGCTAGCCCTTTATTTCTGTTCTTTGTCCCATCTGCTTTTGATGCAGTTCCTACTGGTTTCTTTTCTGCATGAGTCTCTGTACTAGAAGAAGGCCCTTCTGGTTGGTACCACAAGGTCTAGACTGCTTTAGCTCCTTCAGTTCTCAACTTGGTTTCCTTGCATCTCCTACCTTTATGCTGCACAATATCCCCTCTCCCTTCAGGTGCTGTTTCCACAGCACATATTGGCTGTTATTGGTGTCTCTTGTACCCATTCCCACCAGAGATCCCAATGTTTGCTTTTGCTTGCTTTTGCCCAAACACCGATGCCATGTAGATGTGCGGTTGTTGGTGCTTTGTCCTCATTGCTTTGTGATTTTGATTTGTGGAGGTGCCCTGTCACTTAGTGTACTATAAAACACTATTTTTCTTTGCGATCTAGTTACTTTATGTAAAATTCAGGGAGATTAAAAAAAAAAAAAAAACGATGTTGTCACTATCTTTCCAGAATCCCTGCCCCTTCTCAATGAAGTAAGAACAGGAAGAGAAATAGTCCCACCACCAAGTTTGCTTCTTTATTTTTAGGCATTTTAGATCTTTTGTGTGTGATCACTAGTTTTATAACTCATGTTTATTTGATGTATAATCATAGCATGGATGATAATGCTCTCACTTAAAAGTAAGATTTATTTTTAAAAACAGGATCATTATTACTCATGTTTCTGTTATCTGCCATCCTTTATTTTTCTTTGTCCTTTTTTTAATATTGTCATGCGCAGGCTCTGACCCAGGATACACAGTTCGAGGACCCAGCAATTAAAAGAAGATTTGAGGCAGGTGGGAATATTTTGGTCATCCTTTATTTGGAGTTGGCCACAGCCATTAGCCAACTCCCTTGGGCCATTTTTATAGGCCCTTCTTATATATAGCTCAAAGAAGGCACACTGCCAACAGGGGGGTCACATAAGGGGGGTGCATGCTGACAAGTTAATGTTGATGACCTTGAGTCTATATGCTGAATCAGAATGTTTCTGGCCTTGACTAATTATAACATAGCTAGTTCCCAGCACTGGCTACACACTGAAAATATAGCATCACCCACAGAAGTCTCAGCGAGGGAGTCTAACTACAGTCATTTTTGCATCTCTCCCAACATATATTCTGTCTCTTTGTAGAGCACCATTATGTTCAGGGTTCTAGCTTCCTCTTTCAATGCTTCCCAGCCTCCTTGCAGCCACCAACAACATAAACAGCAACCAATATAGTTCTTGTGCTTCTCCCTAACTTGATCCAAGCCTGTTTTTATAAGGGGTAAGATGCCTCTTGATAGAAAGTAGTGACTTTATTTGATTAGCCTTGTCAAAGATAATTAAACAAAATTAGTTTGTTCTACAAAAGCAGACATCAGTTTGTTCTGTTTTCTCTCCCAGTTTAAAATTTAAGTTAAATTTTAAATGTAGGATAATTATGGGCAAAGGAATATGTGAGGAAGGATAGGATAATTATGGGCAAAGGAATATGTGAGGAAGGCTGTTTCTCTTGGCTCCTGTAAATAACCTAACAAAAAGACTTGTTGCTTAACCAATGCCTAATGCGTTCATTTGGAATGCTCCACAATTTTATTAGGCATTTACAAAACAAGGCTTGTTTTCCTTGCATTGTAATTAGCGTAATTAGAGTTTATGTGTGGAGTATCATATATCTATTGTGTGGAAGTTTTTCAAAGTAATGAGGATACTGAATTACCTTACTAATATTGTTGGTTCCAATAATTAGTTTAGAGAGAATATTCAATAATACTGCACATTGGAAAATTAAAGTCCCTCCAATCTAAATAACATTGAGTAATTTGGAGCAAGAATCTGTTTTTGTTTATACTCTGCCTGCTACTCAGGGCTAACTGGGCGTAATGTTTATATATGAAATGAAAAACAGACCAGAACAAGATTACTACAGGATTTTTTTTCCCCTGGGAGGTTAGCAAGAATGAGTGTCATGCCACGCTAACCCAGGGAACAAAATTGTAAATATGGAGAGGAGAGATGGGTTTCCAAGTTTATATTGCTGCTATCTTTGGGGGATCAGCTTCTGTCCTTACCATAATGTGTTATATTGAAAGAGGCAGACAGGGTTTGCTGAGTGTCTAGTGGGGAGTCCCCAGAGAATACCCAGGAAGCTTAGTTGCTGTGCATGTTGGAGCAGCCTCACAAGTGAAGATCAATCCACAGCATGTGGATATCTGCTTGGGAACACTTACCATTCTCTGCATAGTTCCTGAATGGAGGACCAGCACATTTCTCTTTCAAATCACAAGATGCAAACTGGCAAGTGCTATATTTTGTGCAGACCAGAACTGGGCTTCCAATTTCCTAACTCTGAGGTCAAGGTGGAGTCTGTGGATGGTAACCAGGAGCCGTTTGGGCCTTTTAGAAAGTCACATTTTCAATGGAATTAAAGTTCTTCTTAAAGTGGCTCCTGTTATTTCAGGCCAATTTTTAGTAGATCTGCCCAGTCTATTTTCTGTCTATTTCCAAGCACTGTGATTGACCAAAAGTAAAATTGGACCAAGTAGCTATGTACAACGTATTGCCAACTCTGTTACCATGCTATTTTCTCTCCAGTCTTGATGCCCTTGATTTTACCTAACCAAATTATTATTAAATTCATATAATGTTAGAGTGCATATGTAGATTTCTTGCACTGTGACTTTTTGAGAGACAAGTTCTTTGCAAGGACATGCATAAAATCCAGGTTGGTGTGTAGAAGATACTGTAGTGGTGTGCATTTGTATGGAGGAGAGGCTCCCTTATCTTTTCATTCTGTTTGAAACGGGAAAGATTGTAGTATGACTTATAAAGAGGTCACAATGATTATAAGGTTTAATTTGTTCCTAGAGAGGGTTAGATCTTAGTTATTTTTACCATTTACTATGACAGATATTTTACTCCAAATTGCTTCTGATGTAAATTACTTTGTTCTTCAGCTTTATCCAGTAGCAGGAGCAGCCACATAGCTCCCGCTTTGTTCCGGTGGCAGATGATTTTCATTAAACATGGAACGAATTAGTTATAACTTCCACTTGGAAGGTTATGACCTGGTGCTTTACTCAATCTTTTTGAAATAGCTTAGGCATGAGTTATTTCTAACTAGTGCATTTCCTCTAGATTACTTACCACTTTGAAAGAGTTCAAATAGTTTCATTAGATCTATTCAATTCTCTTTGAATTGCTAGTTAAAAGACCAGGGCCAGAGTCAGAGATTGATGTCATTAAAACCTTTTAAAAAATATCTTTGTGGAACTCTTTAAATTTTACTTCTGAAACTATGAGTTTCGGCCATGTTTATGATCAGAGTTTGGGGGGAAAACAGGAACAAGATCATGTTGATGGTGTACAGCATCTCCAGGATTTATGACCGCATTAAAGATCACTCTTGACCTACTTTCTCACTCATCTGAATTGGACATGCTATCAAAATTACATATTCCACTCCAGAAGATTAAAAAAGCCAACTCCTATTACTATTTCCTATGTATTTGAACAAGTGGTCACACAAAATAAGCGGCTTGTATTGTCAATGAAATTGTGACACTTGGATGGCTCCTGGATGATGTCACAAATGACATTTATTTTTGAAATTACTTAGCAAATTAAAAAAGTCAATAATATTAAATCAATAATATTCTCCATGGTTTCTTGTTAAACATATATCTCAAAGTTAACTTCTAGGTGATCTGAGGTTGGCAACTTTAGAGCATCCAGCCCTGGTTCCAGGTTTCCTTGGATCTCACATCTCTGATGTGGCAGAGATGTGACGTGTCAAGCAAAATATTTGTGCCTTCCCTTGTCCCCATCTCCTTACATGTTGCTAGGAAGTGGTTACTAATCTGTGGACTGCATTTTGAAAAAACCCCTTATAATTAAATGCAGGTGCTGACTGGGTTTCAGAAAATGGCCTGTGATTAGAAGTGATGCTCATCACTTTCAGGTTGGGCCCCTAAAAGCCTTCTAGCAGGCTTATTTTTATGGAGATGACTGTGCGGATGAATTTACAAGTCTTGTGGTAAAGATGGTGAAACTTATGTA
>JAJEJO010000321.1:48962-103423 GCA_020662805.1 Glaucomys volans
GATGCATTATGTGGGGGGGGGAAGGGTGGCAAGAATGGAGGAAGGATAGATAGCATAGAGGGAAGGGAGGGGTGGGGTCGGGTTGGAGCGGTAAGAATAATAACAGAATGTGTCACAGACATCATTGCCCTGAGTACATATATGTATGCACAGATATTGTGATTCTACTTTGTGTACAACCAGAGAAACAATAGCTGTTACTACATTTGTGTTCAATGAATCAATAAGTAAATTAAAAAAAATTAACAACAAAAAATACTAGAAATGGCCTGTAACTTGTAAGAAGGGAAAAAGTATAAAATTGACATAAAATATATATATTTAGACATGATTTTAAGGACTGTCTAATCCACTCTAGAGGACTAAAATAGAGACCCAGAGAAATTATAAGTAGTTTGTCAAGTTCCTAAATAGTAATGGAAGAGCCAGGATTATTGGATTATTTTATTCATTGTCCAGTGCTTTTCAAATGGAAACATTTAAAGGGTTATAAAAGTATTATTATTATATTTTAATGAAAAGAATTGCTGCTCATCCCTAAATTCACCAACGCACTCATTTTATCCCTTTTTAATGTCTTTATGTTTTCAGAGCCTTGAATCTCTCATAGTGTAAAAGAGTGTCCTGAGAGTGGATCCATTCTCACTGCCTTCTGTCTCTCTCTGTCTCTCTAGCTGTCTTTCTGTTCTTTTGTTTCATGAATAATATAAGAACAATCACTAGTTACTCATTTGTGTGAGTGTAGTTATGTTCCTTTTTCTGATTCTATTAGTAAAGAGTCATAGATATTTTTCTGTACTACATATAATAATGTGTTTTTAGTCATTTCTATACAGTTTTCTTTTCTGGTTCCTGGTTTAAAAATATGAAGAATATCTTCTTTTTTATTACCAGTTTTAAGTATTCAGACTTAATTATTAGCATGCAGAAAAAAATAATTTTGTATCTCTACTTCAAAATGGTAATATATTTTATTTAAATGTGCTTCGAAATTATGTTGGGAGAAGACAGAATTCTAACTGAAAATCATTTAGTCTAGAAAGGTTGAATAAAATGGAAATTTGGGGTATATATTAAGTAAAGAAAATAAAATAGCAAAGGAAGCTACACTTTTGTGGAGTCAAGTTTGACACTAAAGGGAAAATTGCTCCTGTGGGGTAGAGTCACAGGTAAGGCTCCTTTTAAACCACTTTTATTTTATTTTATTTTATTTTTATTTATTTTATTTTGGAGTATGTGGTAGATCTGTATGTTCTCTGTTAATTTAATGTGTTAATCAGTTCAGTCCCATTTGTCTAGTTTAAAGTTCCTTCTCAGGCTCAGAAGCCTGCAGTAGGGAGAGGAGGAGGCAAGCATCTTTGTCCTAATCCCTCCCTACTCACTCCACTATTTCTGGGCCCTTTGGGATCAGAGAGAAGGGGAAACAGGAACTAGAGGAAAAGGACAATGGCTTATTTGACTGGTACCCTCTGTGATCTGGTACCCTCTGTGAGATGATGTTCCAAAGCTAGCTCTTTTTATTCTGGTTCACTTCTGTTGATACCTTAGGGGAATTTGTAATACTTCATTATTCCCTGACTCACTTTCTTCACATCCTGCTTGTTGTAAAGTAGGAAGCCTTTCGCTATTATAAACTTGTACCCTCATAAACTTGTAGATTTTGTTACCAAATCAAGTAAATGACTCATACCTGGTTCTCTTTGCAGCACTCACAGGATAAGTCTGGCCCCCCGACCCACCAAATTCTGGAAGTACAGACCACCTCCACAGCATCCCCTCTCTACCTTCTTCTCTGGTTACCCACTCACCTTTGGCCTTTTCAGGCCCTTGTACCTTTCAGATACCAGGCTTACTTGAGAGATTCTTTGAATGTTTTTCTTGGAGGCCCTTTCATTTGGCTTGAGGTATCACAAGGGGTGAGAGAAAGTCCCCAGCATACGTCACTTCTCCAACTCTCCTTTTTAGTTTTTTTTTGGGGGGGAGGGGGATGGGGGTTACTAGAGATTGAACCCAGGGGTGCTTAAACCACTGAGCCACATCCCAAGCCCTTTTTATTTTTAATTTTGAGACAGGATCTCACTGAGTTGTTTAGGGCCTCACTAAGTTGCTGAGGATGGCTTGAACTTGTGATCTGCCTGCCTCAGCCTCCCAACCTACTGAGATTACAGGCCTGTGTAACCATGGCTGGTTTCATTAAGTATTCATTTTTTCTGGGGATCCTGAGGATTGAACTCAGTGGCACTTGACTACTAAGCTACATCCCCAGCCCTATTTGGTATTTTATTTAGAAACAGGGCCTCACAGAGTTGCTTAGCACCTCACTTTTGCTGAGGCTGGTTTGAACTTTTGATCCTCTTGCCTCAGCCTCCCAAGAGGCTGGGATTGTAGGCATGCACCACAGGGCCCAGATTCCATTAAGTATTCTTAAAGACTTAACTGTCTTTGCTGATTCATCTCTGGAAGAGATGGGGGATGAGTAAAGGGTTGTGTAACTAGCTTTTGGCCAGCTTTTATCATGTAAGCGTTTTGGCATATCTTTGGAGTATTTTACAACTTTTGTCCTTAGCTCTAGGATTTCAACTAAATCTGTGAGACAACAGGAAATTTTCCATTCAGTATACTGCTACACGTGCCAAAGATGTTTTCCCAGGTTGTTCAGTACCTAGCACTGAAAGAAGTCAAAATTCAATTCTGGGACCAGGGTAGAATCACCACTGCATAGATAACATTTTGATGTTTAGGTTTTGGACTTTTGATTTATAGCCCTGGGCTATTCTAATCTCTTCCCTGCTCCAGCAGTGTCTATGGAGAGTAAGCTCACTGTGGTTATCATCCAACTCGTAATTGAGCTCAAGCAGGGGTGAGAGGAGGACAGATCAAACTCACTAATTGCTTGCTGGGTACACATGTGTGTCGGTGTGTTTGTGTGCATATGCATGCACTGCAGGAAAGTATAGTATAGTCAGGGATCTCCAGAGAAACAGGACTCTGTTCTGAAATTGGCTCACGTTATTGTTGGAGCTGATAACTCCTAAATCTTTCAGCCAGGCCAGATGGCTAAAAGTCACGTGAGTTGATGTTGAAGTCTTGAGACTGAAATTTACAGGCCATGCCAGCAGGCTGGAAACTCAGGATTTCTGTGGTTCAGTGTGGAAGCAGATTTCTTTATTCTTTGGGATACTTCAATATTTATTTATTTACTTACTTTCTTTTTAATATTTTACAAATTTCAGACAGGATCTCACTAAGTTGCTGAGACTGGCTTCAAACTTGTGATCCTCTTGGCTCAGCCTTCCAAATTGCTAGGAATATAGTTATGTGCTACCATGCTCAATCTTTTCTCTTAAGTCCTTCAACTGATCGGATAAGCCTCACCTATATTATGGAGGGTTATCTGGTTTGCTTAAAGTGACCAATTACAAATGCTTATTGCTCTAAATATAACACATTTACGGAAACATCTAGATTAGTGTTTGATTAACTGAGCACTGGCTAACATCCCCGCTAGACTGACAACATAGTAGGTCACATATGTTGACTCCTCTTTTTTTTTGCTTCTCTGTACAATGACGGGCTAAGGCATGTCAAACTATCTTAAGAACCCACTGTGTTCTTTTTTACGGACAGAGTGACTTCAAATTACTGTGTGTTTATTAATATGATGCTTTGGTTAATGTCTCCCTTCCCTTTCTAGCCTATGAGCTAGGTAAGAACAGATCTTGTCTGCTCTTGCTTGCTATTGCATTTCCAGTGCTAACAATTTAAAACTTTTCAAGAATAAATATGGGAGCAGTTTCCCTTGTCGAGCACACTCTACCAGGCTAGAGGAGCAGACACAGGGGCAGAACCTGAGGAAGGCATTTGACATAGGGTCCCCGTGTTTCACTGGCAACACCAAGCAGGTCTGCTGAAAATAAGAGGGTGGAGAGGCAAAAGGGTCCTTAATATATTGTTCTGAGACATTTGTTTCTTTGCCTGGTCACAATAAGTAAAAAGCAGAGGGAAATTATTATTCTAAGATAAGGGAATATCCCTGATATTTTATAAGCTGAGGTTTAAAATTCACTTGTTAAAATCAGAGGGTGAAAAATGTTTCATAGGACTTTTGAAGACAAACTGTTTTGAATTGACAAACCAAGGACTCAGGAAATTTGGAGAAAGCACTGGACCTGTGCCCTGGAGGGATCGATGGATTTGAAGGCTTTTCTGTCCACTGTCATAGTTGCATGAGAGGAAATTATGAGATTATGGGAAACAATCACAGACTTCCCTACTCTTTGTTTATTTACACTAATTTGTCAAGTCCTGTTGCATTGTGCTTCCTTTAAACCCTCTCTTAGTGCCACCGAAGATCCTGAATAGAACAAGGGTGACAGAATGGATGGGCATTTTTCTTGCAATCAGTATTTAGGGCCTTGGACTTAATCCCAGGCTGTTCGCATCTCTTCCCTGCCCCAGTAAGAAGGTAGTGTCCATGAAGAGTGAGCTCAGTGTGGTTACCATCTGGCCCATAACTGAGCTCAAGGAGGTGTGGGAGGAGGGCAGATCAAACTCACTTCTTGTGTGTTGTGTATAAACCCCATACTGGGCACTCTGTCATGTATCTCACTTAACCCACAGATTTGCACTATTATTTAATTGAGGAAACTGACATTCAAAAAAGTGTAGTGATTTGTTCAGATTCTTGACTAGAAAGTAGTGGATTTATGACTGAAGCCTATTTGATGCCAGGTTTTTCTTGCTCTTCTATATTGGTTCTAGCATGTGATAAAAGACAGTATGAGATTCTTCTTAAATATCTCCTAGGAAATAGGAATTGATTCTCTGATATAACAGAATGTCAGTTCCAAATTCTAGCATCTTTATTCTTGTATCCCTTGATAAACGTGAAATTACATCTATAATGTATGTACACACATGCTCACATTTCTACCTTCAATTATTTCTAAATGTGCTAAAGACTTTAAAAACTATGCATACATTATCACCTATAATCTTGCTAAACAATATATAATTACTATCATTGAAGAAATTTAGACGCAAAGACCTTTGCAACGACACTTATCAAGTAGTACAGCTGGGATGGTTGACCACATACTTGTGTACTCAAAGCTAAGTGTTCTTAATCACAATGGTATATTGCCATTCATCATTTAACAAATCTTTATAGTGATTTCTGTATACCTACATTATAATACTATGCAAGGTAGCTATGGCAATGAAAGTTCCCTGGCATTTACCTAAAGATGTTCAATCAGGTGCTATAAACAGATATGTAAGTAGGCAATGAGAATGAGATTTGGTAAACCAATGTGTTTAGAATGTGAGTTTAGATCTATCATTAAGTAGGGCCTTTACCTCCAATATGGTAGCTCAGTAGAGACTCCTAATTAAAAAAAAAATTGGGGTGGGGTTGCTTGAAGGAGGCTTCTGGAAAAGGTGAGTCTTTATATGAATCTTAATTGATAAGAAAAGGGCTGATGGATATAGCTGAAAGGGAGAGAGTACCACATATAGAGGAAATTGATCAAATTCACAGAAGAGAGAAAATGTGATGTGTGGAGGAGTCAGACCATAAGAAGCTCAATGTAACTGGAATCAGCAAGAAAGGGAATTATGGGGAATGTGGTCAGAGCTTCTTTTCTGTAATATGAAGCTTGAACTTTGTCTTCTAGACCAGTGGTTATAGATCTATGAGAATCTGATGAAATATATACTTCATAAAAATGATGTGCACCCACAACTGTATCCACACTTGTCATATATTTATACAATTTGAATTACAATTCCTGTGGCTCTGTGGAGTGCTGTGATCCACAGAGAGAGCATTAGAAAGAGGTATAGTAAAATGTAGTGAGAAATTGAAGAAAATGAAATAGTCAATGGTTGACATTCTTTTTTTTTCTCCTAAGAATAGTTTTTGTGTGTTCATGTACGTGAGGTCCTTTGTCATCTCTGATTTTCCTCCATCTATTTTGGAAGCCATTCTTAGTCATGAACTGATATCTGGGAGGAAAAGAAAAGGATAAGGCTGAAGGAAAAATACTCACCAGTTTTGGTATCTATTAAGTTCCAGGTACTTGGCAAACTTAACCTTATTGAATCCTCATAATATACCTTCAAAGTATAATTTTTATTTTAAAATGAAGAAAATTGAATTTTTCTTATTTTGAAGAATAAGTTGAAGAAGAGAAAAACTAAAGATCCTTATCTAACTTCACTCTGGTTAAATAAGGGGCCAGAATGTGAACCCAAAATTACCTTTACCTGAAGCCCCATTCTTTGTCTTTAGACACAGTCAACAGCTCAGGAATGAGGGGTACAATTGTTTCTATGACATGTTCCTCTACGTTTTCTTACCCAACTGAAACATTTACTAGAGAAAATCTCAGAATCACTACACTAAATGCCTGTGTAAGAAAACAGTTTTGTGCTTTAATTGTCTGTCCTCTACATTTGGAGTTTTATTTACTGTATGAGTTTTATGTGAGTTTATAAAAGTCAATAAACTCAATATTCCAGAAATCACTTGTAATATAGCATCTAGACAATTAGGGTAACAAAAAGGAAGTTAATTCAATGTTGGTTTATGATAGTGATTAACTGAGTCCCATTTCTTTCCCTGAAGAGGAGTTCAGACATAAAGTAATGCGAGTCTGCTGCATTCAAGGAGATAGATGTAAGAACAAAAGATTTGTTATGAAGCCCTTAAAAATCAGTGCCCTTTTAGCTAATTATGGTAGCTTAATTAAAGTTATTTTAAGTAATAGTTAATTATGCTAAATTAAAATAATTATGGAATTAGCCAAGGGAATTTGAATGAACGATAACGCAGACATGTTTGGCCTCTGAGGATCAAGTATCCTAGTTATCATAGATCCAAAAACCTCTTATATGTGCACTGGAAGAAAATATGAAATCAAGCCTAGATCATCATAGTTTTACACACAGCTATGGTTGATAATTAATATAGTTATATTCATCTATGTATATATATATATATTTTTGTATATATACACAGTATCACAGAATATACTACTGTGTGCTCCCCAAAAATACAATATATGAGATTGTATTAATTTGATTTCTTTTAATGTAGGATTGCTTTCAGTAAGTATATAAGGATTAAAGGTCTAATTGTCAATGTTGTTTATGATTTTAAAGTCGAAATAATCCTGTTTTTGTCCATGCATTATTCAGATTTACCAGATGCTTTAGAGACTCTGGCTGACATTAGGAAAGATCTAGCTTTTTTTTAACTGGGAGATATAATTTAAACTGAAATATCTAGATCTGGCATTATTACCATCCTGGTCTTGATTTAATAAAAGCCATGGGATACATAGGCAAGCGTTTAGTCTTCCCTGCGTGGTGGTAGTGCTTGTTTGAAAACCTCTCTTAATGGATTCCTGGCTTTGCTGTTGCTAGGATATATCATTCTGTTTGTTGGGAGAATTCCCAGTGAATCATCCTTACAGTGTCAATGATTCTTAAAGTACAGTATCTCAGAATTTTCCAAGTGGTATGCCTAAAGACTAATTTTAGTTCAGATTATGTAAGTATTTTCCACCTAGATTACCCTCCCAGATGGATGATAGTCTCAAGAAGATTTGTGACTTCTTTAAGCATCCTTCTAGATTTTCTGGCTCCCCAAGTTTCCTATTAGGTTTTCTGTTGGGTAAATGTGACTCTTTCTCAAACAGTAGTATTACAGAAAATGAGTCATCTGTCTACAAATAAATTTTAAGTAGACAGTGAAAGCTTAGTATATATTTATATATTATATATAATATATACTAATATTTTACATAAATACTTTTTTCTCTCAAGGGTCAAGGCACACTGGGATGGAGGTGAGGGATAGAAGCTTCAGTGATTTAAGCCATGAAGACAACCCTATAAGGGAACTCAGATCTCAGGCAGATCCCTGTTAGGCCTGCTGACATTCACCATCATCTCTCAGGAACTCTGTCAGTGGCAGCTGCATTGGTGGTTCCAAATAGGGCAAGATTGCAGCAATAAGTGCTCTTAATAGAGTGTCTAACCCTTTCAAAGACCATCAAACAGCTCATAAGACTTTCTGAGAACCATTAGTGGAGACATTCAAAGCATTAATGAGTTGTTACAATGAATAATTTAAAACATTTATCTTTTAAAATTACCATTTAATAAAATTGTTTCAAGAGTGATGCATATTTGTTATAAAAGATCACAAAGTCCCAGAGAAGAAAAATAAAAATCAATCAATAAGGTACATTATTCTATTGCTCATGGAAATTGGTTCAGCAGTGGTCCTGCAAAGGTTAAATAGCCAAATTGAATAATTAACAGGTATATTAATGTCCATTCATGGAAATGCCCTTATTCTCAGTGGTGTGAGGTTGAGAGAGTATGAATCTGGAGTTGTTTTCCACTCCAGGTGGAGAGAGACTCTGCAAATGAAATGAGCAAAAAGAAGCAGAGTTGAAAGAAGAGAGAGGCTTATTGATGTGAGCCAAAGGATTTGACAATTTCTGAACAGATCCATCCACTATTGAATTTCCTTTGTTCCTTAAACTGGATTGAGCTGAGCATCTGTAACTTGCAGTTGAAAGGGTCAGGTAATACTTAGATGTCTTTGTCTCATTGTGAGTTACTTGTGTCTTCCATAAATGCCCAGCGACCTTGGGAATGATTGTTTAATGAAAATACAAGTATGGGACAAAAAGAGTATTTCTACTATGAGAAACAGAAGGTAAGGAAGGCCTAAATACAACATTTACTAAATACAAAAGAGGAAATGGTGACTTTATAGTGGAGAAACCAGAATGACACCACCTTAACCATGAGATGGAGGCTGCTAAAGACATATTGACATCCTGTACCCCTTGATAGGATTCACTGAGAAAGGCACATCATCTCTCTGGTATCCTTTCTAATAATGCATAACCTTAATCTAATCTAAGCAAAAAGCATGAGACATCTAAATTAAGGAAAATGCTACAAAATAACAAGTGCTCTTCGAAAGTGTCAAGATCATGAAAGAAAAATACTGAGGAAATGCATTAGATTAGAGGAAATCAAGGAGACATGACAATTAATTACAATATAATCATAATACCAGTTGGATACAATTTAATGAAATATTAATTGAATCCTTAAGCAGAAGAAGACATTAGTATGAAAAGAAAAAGACATTAGTATGAAAATGGGTGAAACCTGAAAAAAGGCTACAGTGTAGTGAGTAGTATTGTACCAATGTTAATTTCTTAGTTTGTACTTGTACTGTGTGAGATGTTAACTTATGGGAAGCTGTTTGAAAGTTACATAGGAGATCTTTCTACTTTTGCAATACTTTTGTAGGTCTAAGATCATTTCAAGATAATTGGTTAAGAAAAATGGTGCACATGGAAAGAAAAAGAGGGGGAGATAATGAGTGACCTGGAAAAGGGAAGAGAAACAATATTGATTATCCCCAAAAAGCTACTGAGTGGGGATGGGGTATTTTCTTAGCATTTGCTGAGAGAAGAGCTATGTCTAGTGAGGATTGTTGGACAAAATCTCTTCCCTGACCTCCTCCATTCCATTATGTTCTTGCTTTCTGCCTCAGGACTTCATAATTTAACTCATATCTGGCAGATCACTGGTCCATATTCTTAGTTTCTAAAACCATTGAAATGCTTCATCTCTCTTCATCTACACATTCCTATTTAAATAGAAAGTTTTGAGAAAAAGCCAGACGTATTTTTTTTTATTTGGTAGGAATACTTTCAGTATGATCCAAGGATCCCTTTATATAGATGTGTGAGCTCATTGGAAGGAAGCAGCTTTCATTATTCTTTATAAGTCACATAATTAGAATAGTACTTAAAACAGCATAGGTGCTCAATACACGTCCATGAATGTCACTAAAATAATTTCAATGTCAGCTAAATATTTGGAATGTTGCTGAATTTTTAAAAGGTAGTGAACTTTGCAAAATTTATTCTTTTATTAAGCAGGAATATATGCCAGCTACTCTGCGAATTTATATATATTTTCTTTTTCAGTCCTCACAACACCTATGGAACAGATATTATTCTTATGCTTTTAAAAAGTAGTATTAACCCAAAGAGGTTAAGTAGCCTATTCCAGTTCACAAATTACTAAACTGCCAAACTAGGATTCTAACCTTTCTATATCTGATTCCCACCCTCATAGTTTCTACACTCTACTTCTCTGAAAATAAGTGATACATTCCCAACCATTTGCAAGATTAATATATTAAAAATAAATAATTGTATAATATTGGTGAAGAATCTGAACAGGAAACTACCATATCTTAATTTAAAAGTAAGAAGCAATATATCAGTTAAGCATCCAAATGCTTTGTTATTCTTATATTTGCTCCAATTTTGCTTATATCCTCTATTAACACATTCAACATCTTAAGAATAAAAGAACAGATAGTTCTGTTCAGCCTTGTGTATGGTGCCAGGATGTTTAGCTCTGCAGAGTCAGTCTCACTAGAGCTGATGATCTGAGGTAAGCACACTGACAGGAATGCATATGCATGACGCAAAGAAGCACATGTGAACATTTAGGATGCAAATATATGTTCAAGTTTTATGTAGAATGCAAATAGTTTTAGATCATTTTTTTGCATGCACTTAAACACACTGGAAAACATAGCAAGGATCAAATAAAATTGCTACAAAACTCAAAAAGAAGTTTAAAATATCTTAGGGCTTTGTCTTGGTAGTTTTCTGTATGCTAATTTTTTATGTGTCATAAAATAAGCACTTAAGGAGCCAAGCAGGGATGCTTTCCCTAACTATATGTTGTTTCCTTCCTAATTGGTCAATGCAGCACAAACACATCATTAAACACAGAGGAACCTTACTGTAGCATAAAATCTTGTGTAAGGCGTATCCATCTGGAGCAGTCAAAGCAGTTTGTTCTTTTAAGTGTCAGAATGACCTTGCTAGAGCTTTGCCTCACCATTCAGACCCCTCAGCAAGGGCACCTTTATGGGACCTCTTCTGTATGCCAACTGATGATAATTCCTTTCACCTCTAAAAGTCTAATGTTACTGTTGAACAATTAGATTTTTCTGTTGTTAAAATAGGTTGGTATCCAATTAAAGGATTATGTGATTATTTAAAAATGAGAAATCAATTGTATTATTCAAAATCTCCCCCTTAAGAAGCCAGGTGCCACAGGAGTAACTGGAAGCCCTGGGCTCCTCTGATCTGATGTAACATTAGAGACACCTGAGCAGAGATCAAAGGCATCTTGTGCTGTCAGGGACCAATCCAGTGAATCAGAGTTGCAGCTGAAATGGAAAACTGCCAGTTGTTGACCCAATCCTATGAGGCTGAGTTATTTTGCAGAAAGCTCAAGTGAATTATTTCTTTTTAATGTGTGACTCTCTGTGTGAATGGACCATGGTGACAGAGGGTGCAAAGGAAATGTTCTATCAGGACTTGGCTGGTGAGTTATGGGGCAGGTGTACATGCTTAGAAGACCTGGGATGGATAGGTTGGAATAAAATATGATCACTGTTCCAAACTAGTTCACAGCACCATAAAGCCATCTGTTAGGGCTCAACTTAGCATGACTGTCAGTTTTTTGTAGGAGAAGATTTAGGGTAGGTGTGCAAAGTTTTGGTTGCATAGAGGGAGTTCAGGGAAAAAAATACCCATTTTTGAAAAACAGAAAATTGAAGTGAGGCAAACAGAGGTTTAAACACAATCACTCACAAAGAGGCAGGTTAAAAAGTTTTTACAACTAGACACTTGTCAAAGAAGAAAATGACTTGGTTAGAATTAGGTCTTCTATCATTTTCTATCATCTTTTGGTGTGGATATTTAAGGAAATAAAGACCAAAGCATCTCAGGTCAAATTGGATACCAAGATTTATGTTAAGACCAATCCTTTCTGCATGGATTTGAACAGGGTCCAGGGTTCTTTGTGCCTCAGTCAGAGTTCTGGAATATGGAGTGAGGACTTCCAAGGGCAAGTGTGTATTTAGGGATGACATAGGGTATATTTTAAGCCTTTATTTTTTGGTACTTAAATTCTTGTAAAGAAGGATTTTCAATTATGTCTAAGGAGATGTATATGGAAGTATGATAGTGCCTCTTTCTGTCTTAGCCACCTTGTTAATTTTTTATAGTAAAAAGATTCCTGGGTATAGTTTTCTAACTGTAACCCCTCACCATAACCACAAAAATGGAAACTGCTACTCTGTTCAGCATGAGGCCTAATAAGCAAGTTGAATGTGTAAGAAGAACATGATCCTGTGAATCTAGTGGGTCAAGCACAGACACACAAATAAAACCTAGATATCTTACCCTGTGCTCATCCTTTCCTTCCACCTTGAATTAATTCTCTAATTCTCATTTTTATTATTTTTTCAAGTACAGTTTCTTCAAAGGATAAATTACTCTTGTTGGAGCTTGGAATTCCCTTCCAGGGGTTGATGGACTAATGGTTCCTAGAGAGGTGATTGAAAGTCCAGGGAGAGCCAGAGGTGAGCTGGGAGTTTGGTGCAGATGCCCTGGACTATGACCATGTGCAGAAATCAACAATTAGGCTCAAAGACATGTTGAAACTCAGATCCAAATGAGTTTTAATCAGTGGGAGAAGGAAGTAAAACAATCAAAGCGTGTCCTGCCAAGAATGAGTTGTCCTATAGAGGGCTTTCTATGGACTAACTTCGGTAATTTGTGACTTTGAATTCTTTGTATCTCACCTTGTGGTTTGACTATATTGGGCTATTGGGCATGCCCATTTGGAAGGTAAAATTTCACATATATGCATAAAAGAAGAAAAATGTAAAAATCTATCTCAATCATCAGCTTCCCTTCTACTCCTAGTTCTTTCACTGGAGTGCAATTTCCTCATGAGTATTGGTATATCTATACCCTTGGCGTAGAGAGACTTATGGGAAATGTGGTGATGATTGCACCTTCTGAACTATAGCTAAGCTAATTTGAGACTTACGGGTTTAGAAGTCAGCTAAACATTGCACATACATCGTGTTAAAACTCTCCATTCTACTTTTTTCCATTAAAGCAGATCAGCCTCTCTCTAACCTTTCTTCCCTGAGACTATTGTCAGACTCTGTAGGGCTTATTTAGTCTTAAGACTATGGCAGAGTAAACAGTCTCTATACTATTGGCTTATGTGGGGAAGAATTGGGAACAAGAGCCCCAAGGTTGGAAAGAAGGTGAAGGCTGATTGGAAGTGGTGGTTAGAGCAAACCTAATTGCCCAGGTTCTGCTCTGCCTCGCTGCCTGCATGCCATGGTTGCTGCTGTATTTGATTCCACTTGCATTGTAAGTGCGTCTAATGTTTTTGAAGAGCCTTCTGTGTGGGAGTGGATTTCTATCAGTACTGGATATTTTCCTGCAAAATAGAGTCCTGGAGGATTTTTGTTTACCTCGCATAGCTTCTTGAAATTTTTTCGTGCAGATTCTGAAATACTCCTTTGGTAAAGATTTGAAGTCATCAATGGCAGCAGAGACAATGATTGGAATGGGGACATATTACAATTACCATTGGAGGCTATTATCAAATTTCTTCCTCTCTATTTAATCATGTCAAGTTAATGATGAAGTCAATCTTTTCCTCTGAAAAATTTCTTCTTTGTTGTTGTCATGTTGTTGTTAAACCACTTTTCAAACTACTCTTAGAAAACTGCACAGAGCAAAAATATTCTGTACTTAGGTAACACAATGGAATTATGAGCTCAGGAGAAAATTTACCTGAGTTCATTGTGTATTAACTATATAGTCCTTTAGTACTTACGACTCAAAATGTGGTCTGCAGGGAGGTGACACTGGTATTACTGAGGGATGTGTTAGAATTGCAACCTCTGCGTACTCTAAGACCTATTGAATCAAAATTTGCACGTTAGCAAATTGCACAGGTAAGCAAATTGCAGTTCAAAGAGGTGATGTAAAGAATTTGAAGGAAAAGTGGGTTGACTCCAGCCATAATTTATCAGTTCAAGTAATCTGTTCTGCAATCATAGGGCACCTGTTCTAGGAATGCCCCCCTAAGACCTGATATATTTCCAGTAGAGCATAAATCCTGTTACAGGTCACAATTCCTCCAAGCATGAATGTCCCATGTTCTATGAATGTTGGTGCCCCTTTTACTTATCTTATACTTACATTACTACATTTGGAAGTCAACTTTTGGTCTAGCCCAGCAAAATGACACTACCATCCATTTACCTAGCCATCAAGGCTATGGCTAAAGTGCTAGTTTTTTTTAATGTTTGAAAAAGACATGTTATGATGGAGCAGTTTGGAAAATAATTGGATGTCATTTTCTTGGGAGGGGAATGGGCTTCATCCTAAGAATCTTCCAGGCAGGACATAGCAGCCATGAGATTAGTGTGTTGCTCAGATTTTTATCCCTGTGACCAAAATTCCTGACAAGAACAGTTTAAATGAGGAAAGGTTTAATTTGTCTTCTGGTTTTGGAGATGTCAGTCCATGGTTCATTAGCTCTAAGACAGGAACACCATGGCAGAAGGGTGCAGAAAGGGAAAGTTGCTGTCTCATGGAAGCAACCAAGGAGGGAGGGAGGGAGAGAAAAAGAGAGAGATATGGATGAAGGGGACATACCCCATGGAGCTATTTCCTCCAACTAGGCCTTACCTGCTTACAGTTTCTACTTCTCCCCACTAGTCCATTCATATTATGGATTTATCAAATGGATTAATACACTGATGAGGTTAGAGTCCTTGTGATGTAATCACTTCCCTAAAGCCCCATCTCTTGGACATTGCTGCATTGGGGACCAAGTCTTCAACACATGAGCTTTTGGGACACATTCCAGATTCAAATCATAAATATTGGTAAATAGAATCCTTAATACTTTTAGCAGCATTTACAATTATATATCAAATATATACTAAATAAAGCACTGACATCTCTGGTGTAGTCCATAATTGTTGAGGAAAAGATTGGAGATGATCAAAGGCCTATTCATTTTTTTTTCATGGAAAATTTTTTCTTTAGACTCCTAAGTAAGCCAGGCAGTGCTTAGGTTTTGAACTTAGTTATAAAGACTAAAGATTTGGAGGCACTAATAAAATTTTCTCTATGAAAGTACTTTGTATGAGAGATCCTTTTTGTTTTCCAGTGCCACCAAGGTCACATAATACTATGTGGTTTATGTGATTGGCACCACCCTAGAGTTATGCAGTGCCTAAATTATGTGCATTTAGAGAGAGTAGGAAAAAAGGTATAAGCACAGTTATTTCTTTCACTCAACAGGTATTAATTATAATTATTTTAACAGGTCACATATCAATATCATCCACAGAAATGAGGGTGCTTAGGCCACATTCTTATAGATACCGATTCAGTAGGTCTGGTGCAAGACTTCGAAGTCTGTATTTGTTTTTTTCAATCCTAGATAATTCTGATGTGCTGTGGACTATGTGTTTAGTACTGAGGCAGATAGTTAAAAAGTTAAGACACTGTCTATGCCTTCAAGCATCTTCAGTCCTATGGTAGAAACCACGCATGTGAAAGATACACAATACAGTAATATTTTATGGTTATTATGGAGGCAGGTACAAAGGGCCCCAGAGTGAATGTGGCTGAGAATAGTCAAACTTAGTCATGTGTTTGTGTGTTCATGCAGTTCTCAGCACATTTGGGACTTGTTTCCCACTTAGGTGCCATGCATGAACTTGTTGAATCTTTGATCTCTTTCTACCTCCACAGAAATCCTAGGTCCTTAAGTATGCCCCTTAAGCATCCTTAAGGGGGTAAAAAATGATCTATTTGTTCACAGTAAGGTATCCTGGCAATACTATTATTTCCTTTAGTGGAATTTTTTTAATTTTAGTAGACTGATGAGGACCACAATGGGACTTGGGGAGTAGCAGCCTGGATCTAGGAGTCATGTGTGTATGTGTTAGTGTGTATGTACACAAGCAGGAGTGGAAAATCCCAAGGCTCTTTATAATCCTGCCACATAGCCACCTCTTATTACTGCATTAGAGACTGAGTGCAAGGTTTAGGAATTAAGGTAGGAAATGAGGGGGTAAAAAGGGATATCAACTGCTGCTAGTATCTTACAGTGGTTATTCATTTGAAATGAAGTAACTAATTCAGAGAAGTGCTAAATAAGAGGGAGACAGGAGAATTAAAAGCAATGGAACTCCAACGTACAGTTGATCATGCTTAAATTAACAGTGAGAATTAATGAAGTGAAAAATGCCATCCTGTTCAAAAAGATGTTTTCTTGGTTTTAAAAATAATCAGTATAGTACCAAATTCATCCTGCGTTTTAATAATGATGAACATACTTGTATATTGCACGTATTTTTCACCATCAACCAATTATTATTTCCCTGAGTTTTTATTATGAAAATATTATTATCTTCACTGTATATTTGAATGAACTGAGGAAAGATTATTGCTCCAAGACACACCAGATTCTTGATTATCAATTCAGTTCATGGTTTCTGGGGTAGCAAAGCCAGAACTTCTTTATCTTGGTTTCATAGTCATACCATATGGGTAAACTATAGTGATAGGTTGTTGATGTCATTCTCGAATAAGTAGATAAACAGTAGTAGCAGGTTTGGCTCTTTTGCATGGGCTGCACATTACAGAATTCAAGATCCTTTACTTTTAGATACATTCGTTTTGATAGATTATTCATCTAGTGCCTCACATGTAGTTTTAGGGAGTGATGCCAAAGACTGTTGGAATGTTTCCTCTGGTGACTGTCCTGCCTAAGGCTGTTTATGGCTGATGGGATACTCAAGATGTTGACAGCTGATGTCTTAGGTCATCTTATCCTCATCACATCTCAAATGGTCACTAGATTTCCAGACTTAAACTCTGCTGATAACTCTTCAAGTACACACACACAGGTGTTCCAGAACACTTCAAAATGTACTAATCTCTGGTGTGAGATGAATGTGTTGCCTGTCTTGGGATTGCATTTACAGTCCTCATGATTTCTTGGAATGCTGCTGCAGGAGATGAAAAATACAACACAAATTGAATGAGCAATTAATCACACCTGCCCTGAGTCATCTCTTAGAATTCTTCTAGATTTGAAATCATGAAACCTGTACAAGGACACTTGTAGGTCCTCTGTCTTGTGTTGTTTTAGCTCTCAGTAAGGTCAACTACAGTTTAAATGTGAGCCTGACTTATGTGACTGTTGAAAAGCCATGGGGGGAAAGAACCACATGACTTCCTGATTTGTTTGTCAGACTTGTCTGAGATGACGTGCAACTCTGTTTGCTTTTATGTGAAAGTACAACACAGCTGGAATTCAGAGAAACTCAAGCGAAATATTTGTTGATAGTTTTTCTTTCCTCCTTGTACTTTGAAATGAACAAAGTCATCACTTCATAGGAGTGTCAGGATCTGAAACTCCACAAAATTAAGATGCAGATGAAGTGGAGAATTCCTATGTATTAAAGGTATCATATATTTAGTAGCATCTAAGTCATCTGCAGAATGCTTTTTAGGAAAAAAAATGGATCTGAATCTCTTGTGCTCTCTTGATCTCTCACTTCTCATTTTTTCTCTCTACTTCTAACAATCAGGGCTTGTCTTCAAAGTAAAAAACTTTAATTCCAAGTCCATGGCAAGATTTGGGATTATAGAAATCTAGGCTTCATGAAGATAAGACCAGAACTGTAGAAAAATAATACAAATCAATCTTATTTAAACAACATACAAGAGTTTTGCAGTCTATCAATGAAAACTGATTAAATTTGCATCAGTGCTAACCTCAGGAGATTAGAGCATTGACAATCTATAGTGTGTGCAGTGGAACTTGGTAAGAGTACTGAAAAAACTACCTCCTCACCATTTCGCAATGATCTGTACAATTAAGTAAATGACACATTCTTTGATTGCCAGTGTGCTAGCCTGGAACACTGAATCTCATAGTTCATTAGTATGCATTGTTAGATTTTCCAATTCCCAAGCATGGTGTTGTCTGGAACAAATAGCCTCAGGAGGACACTAGATTATGCAAACTATAGATTTTGGAATGTTTTCTAATTAAAAGTATCAAGGAATCTATAATATGTCTTGATTTTCTTAAGTCCTTGTTAATAAAATTTCTAGGATATCTGGAAGGTGCTTCAGTATATTGTATGGCAAAGACTCTAGCATTAACTCTGATCATATCATTGCCCAGCAATCAAGAACCACTTTATTAATTCCATGTTAAGGTTTGATAGATAAGGGGGAAAATCATAAAGCCTATTGTGGAACAGAATGAAATCAGCAGTTGTGAAGTCCTTTTTCACAGGAAGATTGAATGTGTTAATTATTGGTGGGGTTTTCATCTTAATTCTTTCTGTTGACCACTTCAGGATCTTTTTGGAGAAGAAAGTCAAAACTTTGGGAATCAGAAAAGAGAACAAGAACTGAACAGAATTGAAAATTGTTGTGGGGGATTAAAAAGGACTTAACACTATATTCTGCATTGACTTTCCTGAAACCATTTTCAAAATTATACTAAAAATTATTAATATCCATCCTTAATTTCCTTCACATAGAGGATTCAATGCAGGGTGCTCTACCACTGAGCTACACCTCTGGTCATTTTTATTTTGACATAAGGCCTCACCAAGGCTGGCCTCAAACTTGGGATCCTCCTGCCTTTCTCTCAAGTAGTAGGGATTTCAGATGTGCACCACCTCGCCTGACTACAGAAAGTCTTATTTCTGTTGATTCTGTTCTTGGTACCAACAATAACTATGATTTATATAGTATCTGTGTGTCTCAGTCACTATTCTAAATGCTGTATAGAATTATTCTCTGATCTGGAAATCTGAACTCTGAGGAATGTATTTTGTAATTCTTATTTTACTAAGGAAAAAAATGAATAGTTGAGTGAATAGTTTGTGATAGAACGTGTTTTAACCCATGTGCACCTGACTCCAGAACTCATGCAGTTCCAACTGTCATCCTGTCTCTCCCTGCCAACCATCCTGCCCAAGTTTAGGAACCTTTGAAATGAGCAGCTGTGTTCTATCTAAGCCCATCTTAGTGCATACAAATTTGATATTTTGTGAATGTGATAAAAATATCTTCATATTTAAAATTCAATGTCATATATTATTAGGTTTTAGAATAGATAACTCACTACTTTGAAGCAGCCAGTGACACAAATAAGAGGACAAATGGTTGTTGCTCATGTAGTTATTATTAATTTGTGCAAGAATTTTTCACTATCCTCGGATTTATGCAAGAAAAAAATACAAGACTAGATGGGATCAGTCTGAAATATGCTAATTGTTTATTCTGTGAATATGCATCCACACTATACATAGTAACATTAAAGGAGACTTCACCACACAATCCATCAATATGTAACTGTCAATCTGTCAGTTAATTACAATTAATGCAGTTGGCAAGGCGGAGCTCTAATGCATATTAACAATAGTTTGCATTCTCCAGTCATGGCATTTGAACCTTCACGGAGTGTGTGATGAATACACATTAAAAATAATGAATCTTTTCAAGCTAAATAATTTTGACAGAATGATGATATGATTCTCCTTCTTTTTCTCAAGTGCTTGTATTACTTCTCTCCTCCTTCAAAACCAAGGAAAGCAAAACAAAAGAAAAAAACAACTTTCAAAAGGGCTAGGAAACTATTGACTCAATTTCCAAAGTGCAGCATCAAATGGAGTTCTTAAAACTCACCCAGAAAAGTCTCTTGCTGTCTTTGCCCTGATTTCATGAGTGAGAAGATTTTAATTTTGCCTTTTATAGGCTAAAGCTCTTAGAAGGAGGGGAATTTTAGCAGAATTTTAAGGGAGAAAAATAAATGTTGCATGTTGAGAAATGTTTGCTACTGTAGGATTACTTTTCCTATTATTAATTGAATTCATTTTAACATGCGGAGCTTTACTGCATAATTATGTGACTCAAGAATATATGGAAATGGTGGAATGAGACAGACATCATTACCCTATGTACATGTATGGTTACACAAATGGTATGCATTGCATTGTGCACAACCATAGAAACAAAAAGATGGACCCCATTTGTGTACAATGAATCAAAATGCAGTCTGTCAAAATAAAAAAACAAACAAAAGTAAAAAAAGAATATATGGCTTTTCTGAAAACAGGTACAGACATAAGCAAATGAGATTAGGACACATACTTGAGAAGTCCCAGGAATTCCCATGATCTTAGAACCCTTCCTTATCTTTAATGCAAAAACCCACATCAAGATTCTTTCCATACTTTGTTAAATGGACAAGTGAATTTTGCATGATCTCAGGCTATCCTCAGTGCCTTATGATTGAGCAGTTAGTTCATCCTCAACAAGTCTTTTCTTGTGACTTCCCGGAAGCTCAAGTGGCCCCAGAGAACATGTGTAGTTGTTATTCAAACCACACGGTTCTCTCTACATTTTCCCCATTTGCTTGTTCCTTATTTCTGATTTGAACTTCCAATGGGTTGTTTTCAGAAGAAAGTCAGGAACAGAGGATTCACTCTAATCCATTTGCACTCCCAGGAACCACCCATTCTATGGATGTCTGATATCCTCATTCAGGTTTTCAATGCCTGATTGTCACTGAGTTGAAGATCGTTACGTAGAAATGCTATGGTGGTGGTTAGCTCAAGGTCCCTGGCACCTTATACCCACTGAGTCTTGAGCCATTAGAAATCACTCCTCAGTACATGTCCAAAGGATTTAAAATCAGCGTACTCCAGTGACACAGCCACATCAATGTTTATAGCAACACAATTCACAATGGCCAAGCTATGGAGTCATCCTAGGTGCCCTTCAACAGATGAATAGATACAGAAAATGTGGTACATATACACAATGGAATATTACTCAGACATAAAGTAGAATGACTTTATGGTATTTTTTGATAAATGGATGGACACTATCATGCTAAGTGAAATAAGCCAGTTCTCAAAAGTCAAAGGTTGAATATTTTCTCTGATATGCAGAAGCTAATCCAAAAGAAGAGGGAAGTGATAGAGGAAAAAAAAATAGAAAAGAAAGATCAGTGGAGTACACAAAAGGGAGTATAGGGAAGGGAAAAAGATTAGGGATAGGAAAAGGTAGTGAAATGAATCTGATCTGTCTTTCCTATAGACATATATAAATATACCACAGTGAATCTCACTTTTATGTATATCCGTAAGACACTAATTTTTTTAAAAATCCATAAGTAAATAACCAATCAGTAGAGTAGAGGGAAGGGAATGGGGCACAGAGGATGGGAGGGAAAGTGGAAGTACTAAGGACTGAATTAAAACAAATGATATTTCATGCCTTTATAATTGTTTTAGTCAGCTTTTTTGCTAGTGTGACCACCAGAAAAGTTGTAGAGGAGGAAAAGTTTATTGGGGGGTCACAGTTTCAGAGGTCTCAATCCACAGACAGCAGGCTCCATTCCTGGGTGCTTGAGGTGAGGATGAACATCATGGTGGAAGAGTGTGGCAGAGGGAAACAGCTCACATGGTGATCAGGAAGCAGATACTCCACTTGCCAGATACATATATATACCCAAAGTCACACCCCAATTCCTACCTCCTCCAGCCACACCCTATTACTTCAGTTACCACTCAGTTAATCCCTATCAGATTAATTCACTGAATGGGTTAAGGCTCTCACAACCCAATCATTTCTCCTCTAAACTTTCCTGCATTGTCTCACATGTGAGCTTTTGGGGAATACCTCATACACTAACCACAACAATATTTATATCAGAATAGTCTTATTGTCATGTATGACTAAAGGGAACCAATAAAAACAAACAAACAAAAACATTGCTGGGAGATATACCCCATGCTTGTCTCCTATGTCCAAGGCATACTCTGATAGCAATATTCTCTTTCTCTCCAAAGAACCAGAGCACTCATTCATATTCTCATCTCTTCCCCACTCTTCGCTCATTATTACATTTTAGTAATAGGCCAAGCATGAAAAAGTGGTAGAAATCTAATGCTAATGATTAAAACACTTTAAACCTCTACTCATGAAGAAAAGGAAATTGTATATTTGATTTGTCTCTTAGTCCAATGATTAAATCTTTTTTTGAATTATTATAACAATGCACTTGTAAGAATTATTCTTTCTTTTCACTCTTAAAATACTTTACAATTAAACCTATTACATTCTACCAAGATTTCCCATTAAGGGATATAATTTATTCTTCTGTCCTATTCATGATTTGTTTCAAATCCTTCTTGAGACTAAATTAATTTATTTTTGTGTGGTTAAATGTTTTTGAGAAGATCCATGTATAACAAAATACACCACTGTGATTCCTAACTAAGTATGAAAATATAATGAAGAGAATACTTTTGGGTTACATCACTAGCCCAACGACCTTATAAACTTCTTGCTTTTCAAAAGGAGCAACAGTGAGAAAACCAGTTGAATCATGGCCAGATTTACATTTTAAATCAGGTCAGAAAAAGAAAACTAGCTGTTTCTGGGTTTATGGTCTGTGTCAAGTCTATATTTTTCCTGTCTCTTTCTTTTTCTATAATGATCATTTGGAATCAAAAAATTAACATGCAATTTGGCATTTGCTAATTTCAACTTTATACCTACTTGCACAAAAATAGGCTCATTGCATAAAACTAGGGGAATCACAATATCATCATGTTTCTGAAGCCATTGCAAATTTGAAGCAGCTCATCCATTGTGCCTTGATTTTTCTCTAAGGCATTTGTAAGAGATGGATGTTGGTTTTTATTTCACCAGAGCATTTTGCAAATCCTAAAACTTACTGGGAGGTGAAGTAGGGTATTTGGATATAGAGTCACCATTTAAAATTTCCTTAAAAAAATTATCTCAGTTTGGGATATTTTATTGGTATTCATTCTTCTTTCTGATTTAGTGAAATGCTTCTTGAAAGACCATTTGGGGGAAAAGAAAAGGAGAAAGAGAATAAATATTTAAAAAGCTATCACACTTTCTATTACAGTTTATGTCTACACAGATTATCAACTCAGGATAAAAGAATGGCTAGTTGATTAACTTTGGGCATTTTATGGTTGCTCATGATTATCACTGAGGAATCCACTACACAGCTCATACTGATTATTAACTGAACCAGGCAGATGGTTTGTACTAGGGATTAATTTTATATATGTAGATATTACTGTCCATTGGACCATATTGGAACAATACAAAGGAAAATTAGGATTGGCATGAAGATCTACATATATGAAAAATCATTTTAATTTAGAGTTTAATAAATATGACCAATTTGTAGGGTGTTACTTCTCTTCCATAGGAATCATTTTGTATTTTTGTGTATCTTTTTATTTTATGTACAGCTGTGCTTGGGAATCATAGTAAGATACTACATTACCTTTCAGTACACTAACTTAGAAGGTTGCTCTCCCCTCAAATCTCCTGCAGAGTTACCCTCAAAAGTGTGTACCATTATCGGTATCACTGTTGTCTGAGAGGAGAATTAAAGATGATGTTGACCCTTGAAAAAGCAATTATAACTATAACATTGTACTATGACACTAAAAAAAAGAAAGTGCAATTATCTTGTGGGCAGCCACAAAGTATGTGGAAAGTCTGACAGGGCTATAAATCAGTAGAGCATGACAGGCCAATTCCCATTATCAAGAACCTCATGGGGTGTCACAGTTTCATTGTAGTAGAATTTTGTTATTTTCAGAACTTTGCTACAATTATCAGTTTTTCAGGAATACAGGTGACAGCACCCAGTTCTTCTGAAGGTCATAAGAAGGGAGGAAAAAAATGTATTCTAAGAAACAATAAAAAAGTACAGCTAGGTTGTTGAATATAAGATCAGCATATCAAAATCAATTGCTTTCCCATATCCTGGCAATAACCCATTAGAACATGAAATAGAAAAAAGGATTCCATTTAAAATTGCAACAAACTCTATATATCTAGGAATAAACCTAACAGAGAGTGCAAGTGCTTGAAGGAGAATTGTCCAATGAAAAAGCAAACTGCAAATTAAAGCATTCACCATGACATATTTATATTCGGAATCACCCACAAAATATACTATTATATTTCAGTGTATTTATGTAAAAGTATAAAAATGGACTAGAAGGGTATACATCAAACCTGTAATGACCTAGAAACTGGTGTTGGGAGTGTTATTGGAGGGATGGCCAAAGGAAGCTTTAGTTTTCTTTTTATACTCAAATAAAACTTTAATTTGTGATATCCAATTTTTAAAACTTATTCATATTGCTTGTATATTTAAAAAGTTTAAATACAACCAGAAAATATTAGAATAAGCAAAACAAATCAATCAGAATACCAATTATGCTGAGAATATTGGTCACTCATACTTCCTTTTTTTTTTGTTTCTGTTTTCCAGATATGATCCCTTTGCCTCAGACAAAAAAGAGAATACAGTCAGAGAAATTTAGAGAATATTAGGGACTAATACCAGAATATTATTGAGAGGGGAGAAGAATCAGGTGCAGCTTGACATGGTAGAAAAGTAAAAACAGAATTTGGACACAGTAAGCCAGGGTTCAAATTCAGTATTACTATTCTGGAAAATTCTGGAAAATTGTTTTGTTTCAACCTCATTAGTGATAAGTAGGGTACCTCTCTTTTGTGCTTTTTATGACAACTGTCACATGGAAAATGGTATCTCTAAAGGACTTCCATCCACTTAGTACATTGCATTGTCTGACATTAAGTTTGTGTGATTATAGTCACTTTTCCATTTTGTGCAATTATGAATAAAAAACCTGGACCCATTGATTCACTAATACCTACTACTATCTGAGATACTTTTTCAAGTAGAATTCCATTTCTTTGAGTCTGATGGAAAGCAGTATTATTATCCAGAGAATATTGAGACTGCATGGGAGAGGCAAAAACAGGGAGGGACAGAGGTAACAGATACACTAATTCACTTGAGAAATGGCAACGGAGAACATAACTGTGACTGGGCAACCTTGAAAAACACAATATGTTAAAGGAAGTTAGCAGTAATACTTTTTTTATTAGACAGCTTTATGTAGGCACCAAAGTGATTGGAATCTAGGCAAGGCAGAGATGAAGCTGACATTCTCAGGATTGCAAGGCCTTTTACCCCGTTGGTCAAAATATTAATGGAACTGTTTATGGCTCTCCCATGCATTGTGTCTCCTGGGTTTGTCCCATCACTATCTTCACTTCTGCTAAGCATCCCTCTCCCTGGCTCTTACCATGGGTAAATCTTCAGCTGCACCCAGAACCCTAGAGACTCATTTTGAACATTCTGTAAGTTGCAACTCTCAGCTAGTTTTAACTATTCAGCCTAGAGTGGAGACTGCATGTGTTTAAAGAAAGAGATTAGAGTCATTTCATAATGACTCAAAAGCCTTAGCTATCACATTTTAGATTAATTTATTTAGAAGAAGCTATGGCCTGACAAGTAAATGTTAGAGTGATTCCAGCATGCTGCTGCTTCTCTTGTCTGGGTTCATTCTAAATATGAGATAAATAAATCTTTTCTATAAAGTATAGACATTAAAAAATCAATAATCAATTTACTTTTACCTATGCTACACAAATAAAGCAGAAACACTTCACTTTTCTTCATGAGAGTTTTTTTCTTTTTCTAACTACAGATTTTGTCTTGAAAACTTTTCTTTTAGGGCTATAACAAGAGGTAAGCTTCCAGTAGATTCTAATGTGCTATTAATTCTTTCTGCTCTCCTTTTCATGACTGGAATGGACTTGAGGTAGAACATTACAGCCACTCTCCTGGAGTGAGGGACCAGGGCCTAGAGTGGCCCCAGAGGATGGAATTATTTGGTTAGCATTGATGGTGAGCATTTAGAACAGTGAGTCAGGAATCTGCAAATTCAGAGGGATTCCTACCAATCAGTATTCATGAACCCCACATTTATGGACTCGGTACTTGTGCTTCAGAGACTATAAAGACTATTTCATAGAAGAATATTGCTCTAAAAATTCCATATAGGATATTCTTTCCATAATAGCAATAAAAATAAGTTATCTGGAGAATAAAATCTCCATATATATAAAAAAAGGTTTAACTGAAAATCCAGCAATGAACAAAATAATAAGCAAAAGTTATTTTATGGATTGTCCCCAAATTATCCAATGCTGATTTGGTCTTATTCTTTCTGAGTTAATGACAGGTTACCATTCCTCTGCTGCGTCGAGCAGAATTCATTTGCTTGACACTGTTGTGAAATGACGTGTTTTGTATGCGTGGATTTCCTAGGTAATCGAAGACTAACATTTTAAGGAGTAAAACTTCTAAGAAAAGTTCAGGAAAAATCTTTTCACTTTATAATCCTTTAAAATTGAGCCCATTGAACATTGTTTAGCATTTTCGTGACAACAGAGAATCACTTGAGAATTTCATTTACTGTATTATGATGAAATGCAATGATTTCTCTACTGGCATGTTGTTTAGAGTGACTCACATCCATACTAAGTGATGCTGGATTGTTCTGTTGGAGGTCTGATGTCTGCTTTTCCCTCCTACTTCTTCTCTTCTGTCAAATTGTAATATTTTATTTACTATTGTTGAGGTAGTCTCAGTTGTTCATTATAATATTACATGGAATGAAAAATCAGTTTACTAGAAGTGCAAAATAAGAGAAATGATGAATGGGTTATGAGGAACTCTGTAATGAGTGGAGTTCATGAGCTTCCATGGAATATATGTTGTGGAATTTGTCTTCTGTGTTTTAAGAATAATAACCAAGCTTTTAGAGAACACAACCTATGTTTTCTACCTTAGGCAATTCCTTATATTCCATAACTCATGGATTTTCTTCCCGTTCAAAGACTGAGACTCCTCTTACTTTGATTGTCAAATAAATTTTATCTTTTGATTGTCCATTCTGTTTTTGGAGCCTTTTCTGTTTTTTCCTTTCTTGTATAACATTTTATCTAGGTTCTCATTTCTCTACACTGTCTTGGCAAGCCGTCAGAGGGAGATATTGCTCAAGATCCTTTGGACATGAGATTGGAAAGACAGATGACTTGGGGAAGCATTAGTGGTCATAAGGGGAGCCAAAGAGCAAAAACCTGGGCAATGGAGCAAGCTGGAAATTTGGGGAGGGAGTGGGTGGCATGGTCCAATAAATAGCAGATGGTAGAAGAAGGCTAATCCAAATAGATGTGTAAACTAGAGCTGAACTCAATTCCCAGATTTAAGCAGTGGTTGTAACAAAGCAGAGGAGGGCCCTTGGCAGCAGGGAAATGGGGATACTGGGCTTACACTTGTCACTCCTCCATGCCTCCTCAGAGGTCAGACTTAAGTCCAAAGGTACAGATGATACAATCAACCTGTCATGTTCAAGCCCAGAGCAGAGTGCTAGCCCCACACTGGGCTACTCTGACTCACCCTCATTGGTTTTTGAGGTAGGATCAGTATAGCTGTGTGTCTACATAGAGAACAGATTAAGGAAAGGAATAGCAAATATTAACTAATTTCTTCGGAAATTAGTATCCAATGATAGGTCCAAATCTTCATCATGTTGGCCTAGGACCAGATTTCCTTAACATGACTCCCAAAGCGCAAGAAATAAAAGCACGAATCAATGATTGGGATAGAGTGAAACTAAAAAGCTTCTTCTCAGCAAAGGAAACAATCAGCAATGTGAAGAGAGAGCCTTCAGAGTGGGAGAAAATCTTTGCCACACACACTTCGGACAGAGCACTAATCTCCAGAATCTACCAAGTACTCAAAAATCTTTACACCACGAACACCAATAACCCAATCAATAAATGGGCCAAGGAAATGAACAGACACTTTACAGAGGAAGATCTACAAGCAATCAACAGATTTATGAAAAAATGTTCAACATCACTCGTTATAAGAGAAATGCAAATCAAAACCACCTTAAGATTTCATCTTACCCCAATTAGAATGTCTTTCATCAAGAACACAGGCAACAACAGGTGTTGGCGAGGATGTGGGGAAAAGGGTACACTCATACATTGCTGGTGGGAGTGCAAGTTGGTGCAGCCACTCTGGAAAGCAGTGTGGAGATTCCTTAGAAAACTTGGAATGGATCCACCATTTGACCCTGCTATCCCACTCCTTGGCTTATACCCAAAGGACTTAAAATCAGATTGCCTCAGTGATGCAGCCACATCAATGTTCATAGCGGCTCAATTCACAATAGCTAGATTATGGATAATTTCCAGTTCTAACCCAGAGAATTCTTTATAATAAAACTGGTTTATGAAAATTTTGATACCTAAATTCAACATTATGATACCAGTTAGATATAGTATGTCTACAACTGACCTCTCAAATTCATTCAGTGGCACCATATTCCATTATAGTTACAAAAACTTAAAAGCTAGGAGGCATTCCAGACTCCTCCTTTTCCTTTGTTCTCCATATCCAAATGGCCACTTAGCCCAGCAACTCAGACTCATAAATACTTTCTATTTCCTTTTTCATTATCAAATTGCCATTACTTTAGATCAGATTAACATAATTTCTCATCTGTATGATTGCATTAACTTTTTAGCTGGTTTCTCAATTCCTTTATGATGGCCTTGAAATGTACTTTCTTGCATCATATCTGGTCATGCTGATACATTCACTGTTAAAATACTTGTTCACAAGCATAGAATCAATGCAGTCTTTTGAATCAAATAAAAATGATTAATTCTAAAGTGATAGTGTGGATAACACACCTGTTAGTGGTCCAAGCATACATGCACTCTGTGATAAACATGTGTTTGGTTAGTCAATAGTGTTATTGAAGCAAAGGGTAACTAGTAGTGTAAATATATAAGCTTGAATGAAGTCTATTGCAAATTCTGTAACTATAATAAATGTCATTGAAACTATAAAAGGACTAATTAATTGGATTGATGTAGCTCTTCCAATCAGGTGAATTAATAGATGACTTGCTGTAATGTTTATTGCAGTCAGTCAACTAGACAGTAAAAACTATTGATTAAACAAAAGCCTGAAAATTTCATAGCTGCTAATGTAAGGATTTGTGGAAATTGATGATTAAAAGTATTCTAGAAAGACTTCAGTTTTTTTGCAGAAACCACTAATTATTGTTCTTGCTTATAATGGAACTATGATGTAGGTTCTATATTGATGTCCCTTCAATATTTGTGAGTTCCTGCTTTGTGCCAGGGATGAGGTTGGGCATATATCATGGATACAGTGGTGGGTAATGTGACAAGATCCTTGTCCTCAAACCTAAATTTTCGAAAAAGAAAAACTTTCTAAAGATCAAGAACATGCTTCTGCCTAGCATGATGCAATTGTTCTTCATATGTGTGAAATATTTTCCCCAAAGACCTAAAATTCCATCAATCACTGTACCACCTCTGAATGATGTTGATTGATTTTCTCATTTAGTCACAATTCTATTTTGATATTCCATAACCTGAGTATGAAATTGTAAGTTGATCACTAACAGTATGTTTTTTTATAAATTATTATGGCAAAAGGAAAAGTATTTAATAATACAAGTACAAATGTTTTATATATTAAAGGCAAGGCTACAAGCAGGATACATATCTTCTCTACTATTTCAGTTACTTCCTTATTCCAAAGTTAGCACCTAAGTTAATTTCCTGCATTTTTGTTTGCTTTTTGATTTTTTCCCACTGTATTCATTGGAATGAATCCAAAACTTTTAAATATTTCATTATAATTTTACATAATAGTGGAGTTTATTGTGACATATCCATACATGCACATAACATAATTTGTTTCATTTTTATTCCCCAGTACTTTCTCTCCCCTCACTATCCCATTTCCCTTCCTCAACTAGTCTCTTATTTATTTATAGTTGGTGCATTATAATTATAAAAGTTTGGGGATTCATTGTGGTATATTCATACATGCACACAGCAGAGGTAGGTCAGTTTCCTTCCCTGGTACCTCTCCTTCCTCCTCTCTTTCTCTCTCCTTGATCCCCTTCATCTACTTCACTGTTCTCCCTTCTATTGTCATGAGATCCTTTTAAATAATTCCTGTTTTTCTCCTCAGCATTCATATATGAGAGAAAACATTCAAGATATGATTTTATGAGTGGCTTATTTCACTAAGCACAATAGTCTCCAGTTCTATCCATTTACCAACAATTTCTCTTTATGGCTGAGTAGAGCTCCATTATGTATATACACCAGATTTTCTTTATCAAATAGTATGTTGGCAGGTACGTAGGTTGCTTTCATAACTTGAATACTATGAATTAAAAGGCTATAAACATTGGTGTGCAGGTGTCACTATGGTATACTGATTTTAGTTCTTGGATAAATACAAAGGAGAGGAATAACTGGGTCATATGGTGGTTCCATGACCAGTCCTTTGAGAACCCTCCATACTGATTTCCATAGTGGTTGTATTAATTTGCAGTCCCAACAGCAATGTGTAAGTGTTCCATTTTCTTCATATTCTTGCCAGAATTTATTAATATATGCTCAATGATTGCCCTTCTAGCTGGGGTGAGACGAAATCTCTGGGTGGTTTTGATTTGCATTTCCCTGATTCTTAAAGGTGTTGAACATTTTTCCATTTATCTGTTGGCCATTTGCATTTATTCTTTTGAGAAATGTCTGTTTAGTTAATTTGCTCATTTATTGATTGTGTATGTTGAGTTCTTTTATATATTCTGGATATTCTCTGTAGAAGAGTAACTTGCAAAGGTTTACAACGGTTACATAGGATCTCTTTTCATTGTTTGCTTTGCTGTGAAGAAGACTTTTATGACCCTATCTCACTTATTTTTAGTTTCGTTTCTTGTTTTAAGTTTTATTAAGGAAGTTCATGACTGTGCCTGTATGTTAGTGTTTACCCTAGGTTTTCTTCTAGCAATTGCAAAGTTTCTGGTCTAATTTCTAGGTCTTAGAAACATTTTGGGTTGAGTTTTTTTATTTTTGAGTGTGTGTAAGGTGAGATGTAGGGATCTAATTTCAGTCTGTTACATATGGATATTCAGTTTTCTAAGCACCTTTGTTTAAAAAGCTATCTTTTCTCCATCATATGTTTTGGCACCTTTGTCCAAGCTAAGATGACTGACTGTACCTATGTGGATTTGTCTCTGTGTTTTCTATTCCATTGGCCTTGATTTTTTTTTTCAATGCCAATACCATACTGTTTTTTTTTACAATAACTTTGTAGTATAATTTGAGATGGGTGTTATGATGCTCTAGCCTTGTTCTTATTTTCTTTGACTTTGGAATTTCTTTGGCTTTTCTGAGTCTTTTTATTTGTCCACATGAACTTTAAAACTGTATTTTCTAGTTCTGTGAAGAATGTTCTTTATAATTTCGTGGGGATTTCATTGAATCTGTACAACGCTTTTGGCAATATGGCTTTTTAAAAAATATTAATTCTACCTATCCAAGAATATGGGTCTTCTTTCCATCTTCTAATATTTTCTTCAATTTTTTCTTTTTTCTTCTATAATTTTTATTAAGCAGGGTTTTTTTTTTCCCCTTCATTGACTTATTCCCATTTTGGAGGTATTTGTAAGTGGAATTGCGTTTTTGATTTTATTTTCATTGGATTTATTATTGGTCTATAGAAAAGTCATTGATTTTTTTATATGTTGAGTTCAGAACCTGTTACTTTGTTGAATTTATTATTCAGCTCTAGAAGTCTTCTGGTGGTGACCAAATCTTAATCATGAGGACTACAAGGTAATTCTGCTTGTAGTGGTTTGTGAACTTTTATCACCAGGCATAGTATTACTAGAAAGGAGATGCACTTCCCAACTTTCTTTGTGTAGCATAGAATATCACTCCTTGATAATCAAGAGTAATTGCTTTAAATGCTAGAGTAACTCTCTCTTTTTTTCTCTTACACATTTTTTACTTAAATTGCTTGAAATGACCATGTAATGGTCTCAGTTTTAAGTACAGTGAAACCAATAGTTTTGATCCCTGCTGGGAGCATTCTTCCTTTGGTACTAAAACGAAAAAAAAAAAAAAAAAAAAACAGTAAAAACCAAAGGTATATGTTGTGAAGCAAACTTTTGTAATTAGATGTAATAAGAATTGTTGCTCCTTCCAGGCATATGAATTCTATCTCTAAGAGAAAATACACCATATTATTGCTGATCCAGAACATCTGTCATAGCTACTTTTCCTAGACAAGTGGATCCTGATTTTGCAAAGTGTCACTTCCAAGCTGTGCTATAACAGGCATCATGAAGCCAGTATGTCCTTCTGCAGTATCACCTGTTTTTATATGATACATGAAAATAACAGAAAATACTAGAGTTGTCATGTCAGCCAATTACCTCACTTGTTTTGGGTCATCAAATGCAATCCTTGATCAGAAGAAAAACTGGAATGATTTAATACTGGAATAACAATAATGGCATAGCCATAAAGGCATTTAATAAGCACATGCATAGTGGTGTTGGTGGAAAGCATTTTTATTGCAAGTAGACCAACATTGTGGTGAAAGGTGTCTAATTTAATGCTTGCCAGCAGATGGCTGAATAGTTGTGGAGGTCTCTTCATTTTTCTTGCCTCAGCTCACACCACCACAGCCACTTTTACATGGTCCCATTGATTAAATACTGGAATGATAGTGAAAATGTGGACTGACATCCACAGGATGTTTGATCCTATTACTTTGGAATCTGGTTAGCATTTACATACACACATATATAGTGTTAATATTTTAATATTTTGTGTCTATTCTATGAGGTCCCTTCATGTGCCTCTTTTTCAGATCTTGTCATTAATCTTTCATACAGTTCTAAGACCTTTATTACATAGTCAGCTCCTTAGTCATTGTGGTTTCACACTTCAGATCATCTCTTCTTCAAGAAGTGAGCAATCGTATACACTGCTCATTTATTTTTTCATTCTGATGGTTATCCTTTACATGTCTTTCAAAGCTGACAAGAGTATGGGATTTTGATCTGCCTTGGTTTCATTCAAATTGCCACTGTTTTTGAAGCTCTTTAGTTTGATAACTATTGTAATTTGTTGTTTTAGATATTTCTATTATTTTGGTCATTGAATAGAGAGGAGTAAATGTTTTAAACTTGCTGTTTCCTATAAATTGTTGTGTATATGTAATAGTAAGCAAATTTGTATATGTTGCAGTTAAAAGAGTGAAATATATTTATTTGATTTTGGAATATGTCGTACTCTGCCTTATTTAAAGAAGAAGTTGGGCAAACTAAGTTTTCTTTTTTGAAGATCTCACAAAATGGGATTCAATTTTAGATATCTCACAAAATTTCAACCGAGTAAGTACAGCAATATGCCATCCATTTTCTTCAAGGATAAGTCATATGTCAAGTGAAATATCTGAGCATATGACAACATGTTTCAAAAAGATTTTGACCTCCAGTGTGTATAACACTGTGTTCATGGGGAAATGTTCTACTTGGTATGATTTTTCTTATTTGTCAACAACATGACAGATCCAAACTATAAGAAACCAGTTAGACTCAGATTTTGACTATATATTACTTTGAAGATGTTGGCCTCATAAACTAGCACATGAATTTCAGTAAGATCAAAATGGGTCTCTTTTAATCTGCGATCCAGAAAAACTTACGCTAATGGTGGTGGTTTTATGTTTATTGAGTTATGTGGATTTCAAAAAGCAGCACTCAATTTTCAGAGGGAAAAATATCAATTTAATGATGTTTGCTCTTTTGATGAGGACTTTGTACTTGGCTGTTGTTTATCAAGCATCTTGATAAGCAAGATAGGTTCAAGTTGCTGGAGTTGGAATTTCTTTGATTCTGCAAATAGTAAGTTTAAGAGATACACGTTCAATAATGAAGTGAAATTGCAGTAATGAAATAAGTTTGACAATTCCATTCAACTCAGAAATACAGTTAATGAGATGAAGAGTATACAGTTTGTTCTCCTGTAGTGCATGCATCTTTAATGTGGATTAGTTCACATGCAATTGGTTAATAGAAGGAGGATAGGTCAGCAAAACATGGAAGGTGCACTGTTATGTCTGATAAAATTAATAGTTTATACTTACCACATATAAACTTTTTTTATGGTTGAGGACTCAGTTTTAGAAACCTTAAGGACATAGCAGAAAATCCTACAGAAATGCCTTCCTTTCCTGTAAGGAAGTACCTTTCTGGTTTGATGGCTTCAAGAAATGGATTGATTTTCATAATGTGATGCTATCTGGGGAAGACACAAATGTGGAAGCAGCCGAAAGAGTAACTTTCTCCCACATAAAAAAACAACAACAGAATTTTCTTGGACTGAGTTTTTAATTTGTATGCAATTAGCCTTTATTAGAAGTGAATTTTGCAATGATCTATATCTCAAAATATAGAAACCCAAAGCTATAAGATGGCAAAGAATGGACTAAGAATGCTTTTAAGTACAAATGCCAGGGGATGATTAGCTGTGCTACTGCATTTGTTAAAATTGTGATTGGTATTTTTTTCTCTTCTGATTATAGATTCCTATAGATTTTGATTGGAACCAACAATCCTGTTTTCCCAAGAATATATGAGACTTTTCAGAAAGGCAAATGTGATGACTAATTTTATGTGTTAACTTGACTGAACTAAGGAATTCCCAGGTAACTAATAAAAGATTGTTTCATGGTGTGCCCATGATGATCTTTATGGAAGAGATAAGCATTTGAATTGGTAATTTGAGTAAAGCAGATGACTCTTCCCAGTGTGGGTGGGCATTATGCAATCCACTGAGGACCCATATGTAATAAAAAGGCGGAATAAAGGTGAATTTGCTCTTTTTGATATGGGACATTCTTCTCTACTCTTGCCCATTTCCAGACCTTGAGACTGGTACTGAATTATATCACTGTGTTCTTTGGTTACCCACCTTGCAAATAGCATGTCATGGAACTTCTTGACCTCTACACGTTATGAGTCAATTCTCATAATCTCTCTCTTTCTTGCTCCCAATATATCTACATCTGTATCTATGTTTCTATATCTCCTATTGGTTCTATTTCTCTGGAGGACTCTAACTAAAAATATAGCATATTTGGGCATAGAGCAGAAATATCTGTACTTGGACTAGGAAGGCTGGGATGAACCTCTGTTATATAAGGGGCAGAGATTTGTAACAGCAGTGCATTGCTAGTGGTTCATCTTATAGGTTTTTGTACAGATAAAATAAGATTATGCCCATGGAAGTGCTTTATAAATTTAAAATTATTATATTTTAATATTTCTAATATTTATTAGAAAATATCTCAATAGAAAATATTAGAAAATATCTCAAAACTAAGACTATAAATTCTTTGTCATTTTTTAATTTAACAAACCTTTAGTAAGTGCTACCTGTGTATGAGTCACTTTACTAAATACTGAGAATGAAATGAGTAAAATCATCATAGTCTTGCCCTTGTGGAGCTCATACTTCTATTAGGTAGATGGAATTAAGTAAGAAAATCACAGAAATGATAATTTAACTAAAGTTATAGAAGAAATGAGCATGCAAGATGAAAGTATGTAATAAAGCATCTTGAACTTGCCAGGGCACTGAGAAAGGGTCCTCTGAGGAAGGACCACTTGAACTAGATTAGCATAAGTGGAAGTTAATTTAGTTTCTGGGTCTGGGCACGTGCAGTTGTGCACACGTACACATGAACAGGCTTGGCCTAGGTAGGAGCACAGACTTATTCCAGACAGGAAGCAGTATTTACTGTGGTTCTATGACAGCAAAGGACTGATGCTTGAGGACTGGAGAGAAGGCCAATATGCTGTGGTCCCAGTAAGGGAAGAATATTGACAAGTAGGGCCAGACTTGACAAAACCTGGTGTTCTTGGTTAATTAATAGAAGAATTTTAAATGATGCAACCAAATTTGATTTCTGTAAAGATATCTCTTACCATGGAGAAGAACAAATTATGAAGAGGTAAGAAAGGTCTTGGAATTGGAATACAGTCAGAAGGCTATAGAAGTAGTCCAAGGAGTTTTTTTTTTTTTTTGAGATCACCATGGTCTCCCTATCACTTGGGATAGGATGGTGGAGTGGACATCTATAAATGCAAGAATTTAAGAACTGAAATCAAATGGACAAGCTAGATTGGTTATAAAGGGTGAGGGAAAAACCAATAAGGATACCACATAGATTCTGCCTTGAGAATCTGAATGATAGTGATGCTACTCAGTGAGTTGAGTGCTGGGTATTGGAGAAAAGATAGTGAATCCGATTTTAGAGATGTGCAGATTTCCAAATGAAAATATTGAGTAGTTGGTTGGTTATATAGATTGAGAGTTCAGAGAATAGGCTTGGCTTCATTGGAGGTATGAAATTGTGAAACAGGTACAAATGCTAATCAAATTCGTGTGCACTGATGAGACTGCTGATGGAGAGTACAAAGACCAAAAAATTAAGAAGGCTGCATTTGAGCTGAGCTTTAATAATTGTACAGTCTTAGTGCTATGTGTTCCTCATTGCAATGTTTTATAAATGCTGGTATAAACAAACTGTTTGGATATATTTAGATACACAAAGACCATTATATTACAGTTGCCTACTATATTCAGTGTAATGTTGAACAGGTTTGTAGCCTAGAAGCAGTAGGCTATATCCCTTCAGTCTAGGTTTCTAATAAGCTATACCATCTAGGTTTGTGTATACTCTATGCTGTTCACACAGTAAAAAAATTGCCTAATGACACATTTCCCAGAATAGATCCCTGTTTTTAAGAATTGCATGACTATATGTGTGTGTCTGTGTGTATATATCTATGTCTTCTATATGTATATATGCCTGTATGGTATTGCCCTCAGAATTTTTAGTCATGTATTTTTCTTTTTTTCTGACTTGTGTTACCTACCATAGACATACAGATCTTTTAAACCTCTTACATACATACTCTTTCAGATTTTAGATTATTTTGTCAGTCAACTTTAGCAAACTTTGGTAAATCACTTTTGAACTTAATTTAGATTAATCTCCATGATAAAAACAAACCAATAAACAAAAAACTAGGCTGTTCCAAAATAAGAAATGCACCAGTATTTTGGTTGAATAGTGGATTTGTAAGAGAGATTGTAACTTCCTCCTCCTTTTCTGAATAATCCTACTTTTTTGAAATTTCTTCTATGAGTAGGATTACTTTTATAGTGAGAAAAAGAAGATTGACTTTAAAAAGAAACCTTTTTTTTTTTCAGTATAGGATGTATGCTCTGTTCTAAAACACTTAAATAGATACTTTAAAAAGATGGTTTTCCTTTTTCTTTTCTTTCCAAGCCAAGCTCCTGGTGGCAATTTACCATCTGTTTATGCAGGTGTGGTTGAGAGCTGCATAGGAATGGTTCTTTCACATTGTACAGTGGAGATATTCGAATATTTTTATCAATTTCTGTTGTGTAGCTGCTTATTCCTATCAACTGCTACAAGGTGAAATGATTTCATTATATTTATTAATTACCTAAGTAATGATTTAGGAACATACTCATACCTTTTTCATTATTTCTATGAAATGATAAATAATTTTTATCTTGCCTTAGCACAAGGTAATTACCTTGTTACTTTGTTACCATAATTACTGAAATTAATATTCATTTCCCTTATAAATTAATAAATCATGGAAAAGGACTATATGCTGGATCTGTTATTTTAGTTCCTTTGAGGGGTGTATGATTTCAATATGGCATATCTCTCTTTCCTACAATGGCTTTGTATCGAACAGTCATCAATGAATGTTCATAAAGAGGCATTCCTAAAAGTGACAGGTTGAACTTTTCATAAATTTCAATTTTATATGATTACAGTCTAAGTGAAATGAATTTGCTGCAGTCTTAATCTTGGAGCTGGGTTGAAGAATTCATCGCTTGTGACTTAAGATTGAATGGGCTAAGACTCCCTGTAAAACATCACTGGATTTTGAATAGTTACATCACTTAAAACTGAACATTTCTTTAGTTGATCTTTTAGAGTTGCTTTAATACCATAGGTAATTCAAAGAGTACATCCTAAGTTTTCTTTTCTTTTTCTTTTAAATTTAGCAGTATAATACTTGCTAACTTCAAATAAAGCAGGAGATATTCTGGACATATCTTCCAGCCCCCAATGCCATGATTTGGAAAATTTTGATTGGCAATACAGCCTTGCTATGGAATTAGGGATTGCCTATGATTATAAAGCAGAATGTTCTTTTTGATCTATTTCTCCACTCCTGGGTACTTGATCTCTTTGAATGTTCTATGTGGAATGTGTCTACCCCCTTACATTTTAAAAGACACAATTGGCTAAGCCTTTACGGTATCATTTTTATTTTCCATTTGAAGGTACTAAAGCTTCTGGAACTTGACAACTTTTTGTAACTAAAAAATAAATGGTTCATACAGCCTCAGGTTCCTCTTATAAAACGTGGAATTTCATCAACTCTTCTTTGTTCTGTTGAGTTCTGCTGGCACAAAGATACCTGAATCCCATCAGCCAGTTGAAAAAGCTTTTTTGTCCCTGCCTGGGTAATGGGGTTAACAAACAAGTTGTTTTGTTTCCAGAAAACAGGAGAACCGCTTTTGATGGTACATAGAAACATACAATCACTGCAACATTTCTTTAGCTGGGAAATATTTTTGTCCAATTCTAAAAGAAACTTATAGTGGTTGCTAAACTAGATTCTTCACAGGGCCTTTAATCAAAATATATACCAGGTAGATATAGCAGAAATTGTAGCAAATTTGCTTTTGAATTAATGCAAAGGCTTTTAAATGCTGGATCAAGTGAAAATTATACTGAAGACATAGGATATTCCAGATTTTTACTGAAATAGAATTTCTGGCATCAGCTTCATTGGCTCACACTGGGCTTCTGTTGCTGAAAATGAAAAGCAAATCAGAAGGTATCAAATGGGAGTCCCATTTTTGGATATGCCAGATCTCTATATCTTTTCTGTAGCAACCTGAGAGTCTGAAGAAATTATAAGTTGAAGAGGAGAAAATGTAATTATGTCTCTGTGGGCTTGTGAGCCTGTTAAGTTAGTGAAATTTTGCTTTTTTAAAGTGAGCCTTCCTGCAAGGCTTTTAGAAATTCTCACTCAAGCAAATTGCAGCAGAACACTGTTCTTATGAAAAATTACATCACGGCTTTTCTTCTTCTCCTTTTAAAGGAAAGATTTTTCTTCGACTGGTTAGTCGACAGAATTTCAGTTGATGTCCATTTTCATGATGTCTTTAAAAATTAAACAGTATCTTTTATCACAAGGTTATAAATTGTGGGAAGGCATTTAAATTTAAATTGAGCGATTCACTGGCAATGTGTTAATAAATGTTGATATCCAAAAATGTAAAATAATGCAGAAGCTTATTTTAGGACATACAAGTATAAAGGGTGCTGAATAGCACATACTAATTATAGTGGTCAATACATCAAGGCAACCACAGAGTCTCAAACATTGGAACTCAGTAGAAAAGAACAGAATTTGGCCCTGGCTGTTGTTTCCAAATATGAACCACCATATGATGTGGGGACAGGTCACTGGGAAGTTTCTTTGGGTAATGTTCAGAGCCATGCAGAACCCAACAAGAACTATTAACCTTCACAATGACATTAACAATGCCATATAATTTAACCTTGCTTTGTGCTGTTAGCATGCAAAGAATACCTCAAAATAATTTGCATGGGTAAATGACAAAAAAGAGGAAATATATGAAGAGAAAGGACAATGAGGCATGGATACAAAGGTTTTTAAATGAGATTTGAAAAATGAATGAAGAACCAGGCAGAAAGAATTTAGGACCACAGCCTTAAGTTCACATTTTACACAGGGGCATGGAAATGTTTTGGGTCTTGGACCCATTGCTAACAAATGTGAAACCACCTAGAAAGGCACTGTTAATCACATCACTCTGACTGATTCACAGTTGTGGAAATCTTAGCAGGCTTCACAAGGGCAGTCAGAAATCAATCTGAGTATTATGTGAGGGATTTCGGAAAGCAGTACTGAGGAAATGAAAATGTTGAATAGATGGAAGTGAGGGTTATTTTCAAAGTCATTTACAATGTCACCTATGCAAACAGAAAAGATTAAAGGGATAGTGCCTAGCAAATCAGACAATTTATGTATATGCAATATGTGTGTGTGTTCAGGTATTTATATATACATGGTTTCAGATCTAGTGCTTACTGCATTGACTGAAGTTTTGGAAATAGAATTAGTCAAGCACAACCTTTACTTTCTAGTCTCCCTTTTCTGGTCACATATAATATCCTCTTGGCTTTTGTTTCTAAGCATCCATTGTTCCATTATGTGAGGTTTCAGTTGTAGAGGTTTATGTATCTCTCTGAACTCTTTGTATTTGAACCTGTCTCATTCGCTCATTTATTCAATTCTTTCACACTTTGCATATATTTCCTTGTATCCTTATTTCTCTTTACCTTAGGCCCACATGTACCAGCTTTCCCCCTCTATCCCTTTTATTTTATAGCAATTGATTGATTTGCTATATGAACTTCCCAAAGGCATTATTGCATGTTGGAGGATTAATGTTTTGGTCTTCCCAGGGAATTCCTGATGATTGCCTTATCCTGTAACAATGCTAAGGTGTTAAACCCTGCTTCAGTAAAGGAGGTGGTTTTGAGCAGGGAGTCACACAGTAATGGCCTCAAACCATCTGTGACTCAGTCATAGGATTAGGCTAGACTTTAGGAATTCCCTAAAGATTCATGTAGGAATCTAGGTCTTGAAACTTTCTTGCTGACATTTTTTCCCTGTTTGATGTAGTCAAGATAGTTCCATGTTCTTTGATGGTTATGGGATACCTTTGATCCTTGGTCCCATTCACTACAAGCTATATGGATTCAAACTATTTTGACCCATGCTTGTTAGGCCAAGAATTTCAGAAAATCTGAATAAAGAGATCTGAGAAGAAATTATATGGAAAAAACAATCATAGAAGATATGAGAAACAGAGTGGCATGGTAAGAGAGTTTGAAAGTCATTGCATTAGATATGACTTCTTGTTTTTCCTAGTGTTTGCAAACCTATTAGGTTTTGGAAATGCCTTCCTATTAGAAGTTAACACTGGAATTCAGTAGAGAGACTCTGTTTTATCAACAAGGGATACTTGGGGATGGCTGTTAACCCATGTTTCCTGACAAATCCTTTTCACTCCTATGGCTTGAACAACAGCCATAATTCCTTGAAATTTTAACACTCCAAATTATTTAATGAATATTTAGTATTTTTGTCTCTGAGGGCCAAACTTCCTTTTCTCCTAAATATACCTGCACAGGGGAGGTTGACTTCCTGTTTGCCCAAGGAGTAAATATTCTGTGGGAAGTGGCACTGGGGCCTTCAGGAGTTCATACCCTTCTTTGCTAAAAGCTTTGTCTCATGTCTTTATGTCCTGGGAGACCTAAGTGGGCATTTCCTTGGCTTTCTGTTTATTTGGAGACAGCTTCTGATTTCTTGGCTTTGCTCTCTCCTCAAACTCTCAGTTTTTCAGATCCTTCCTTTATTTCCTGTGCACCTCTCAGCTTTTAAAGTTCTCTCTCATTCTCAGTGGCTAGCCCTGAGAATGATTTGCAGCAAAGTCCTAGCTACTACCTCTAAGACAACTTGTGTTTTTTCCCATTCTCTCAGCTTGCGATTCTTCCAGACATCATCTCTTTTAAGGACACTGTTCTGAGTTCTCTAGATTAGCTTTGGGGAAGCAAATCTGTATAAATGTTCACTGTCATAATCTTAACTGCCCCCTCAGCAACTTTCTATTTTTCTCCAAGGCAGAGAAATAGGCTGTTAATTTCTCCTTTAGCTCCTAGTGTATTCTCACATACTCAAAGGATTCCAGGACGCGGCGAATCTCTTTGTGGGGGAAAGTTCAAGAATCCAGGGAGCTTGGCAAAACTCTCCAATTTATATTTACTTCCTTGGGTACAGCAGCACGAAACGAATCAAGACTCACACAGCTCTGGGCTTCTCATAGTTCCCTGAGGTAATTATGCAAAGTAAACTCTAATAAAGATCATGGGTTATACTCATAAGAGCAGCTTAAATCCATGCTTCATTTAAGCTCATTGTGATGGTTGGATATTTGGTTGTTTGTTGCCTTTTCTCTGTGGACTAAGTGATTAGTGTTTATTTCAGGGCAGCATAATTTATTCTTCAAGGAAAGACAGTTAAATGCTGAACAAAGTCACATTTTGAGGAATGACAAATGAGTTGGACTGTGTGTGGGGTGGGGGTGCACGTGTTCATTGTCTAATTCTTTGAGACTGAGAGTTGAGGGGGATTGTCATAAGGGACATGTCTGTGGGAGGAGACTATATCCCAGGGCTGGATGTCTCCTCTCTCTGTGGTGCATGGCTAGGATTTTTTGAGGTCATCATAACACTACCTAATTTTCTTTGAAAAGAATAATAAGTAAAGCTCATAGTACTGATGAAAAGACTAGAAAATAACACAATTTTATGTAATTTTGCAATTCTGTGGGCAGATTGACTGCATTGTTGAAGGACTTCAAATTCTTGTCCTGGAAGATTCATTGGTATCAGGCATCATCTTCCCTAATTCCACTCATTTTCAGGCCCAGTGTTAATGAGTTACATGCTCAGTTCCATCCAGATTCTGGGTTAATCCTGAGTAAGGCAGGAACCAAGCATCAGAAGCTTTCTCCGTACCAGCAGGTGGAGCCTGGATCCCTGCCACAGATACACAGGGAGCGAGGAATGGCCTCAACTTCTGACAGGGCACAGATCAGCTCCAAGCTATGACATCTGATTGGCACCCTACCTCCTAATCTCTCCCAGGTGTCAGGCAATGTCAGTTAGGATCTGGCTTTCTTTATTCTGATATTTCAGAAGCATACTATGATTCAGAATTCATTATAATTTCTGATAGCCAGATTTAGTTTTTTTACATTGTAATATTGATGATGGCTTAGCTTCATTTAGCACACTCATTTAGCACTGTGTGGACTGCACTTTTTTACCACTTTATGTAGATCACTCATTACATTCTCACAACAATCCTATGAAATATTTTTGTTATCCTTATTTTATTGTTCAGGAAATGGAAGCTTTGAAGTTAAATAACTTGAGTTTACTCAGTAATTTGCAGAGCCAGAAATTGAAGCCAGACTCCGTGACCCCAAAACACACATTGTAGCCCATCCTCTAGTTCATTACATCATAGGTTTCCCTTAATGAGGACCCAGGTGAGAAACTTAAAACCAGATAAATCTTGTTTTAGCATCTGTTTTGTTTACATCTTAGGGAAACACTGCAAACCTTAGGCATATATTTTTGTACACCAACATTCAATTTTGTTTCATACATTTTCCCCTTTGCCCTGATTTTCTTATTTTCTGATTTTAATTGCATGTATTTAATTGCATGTATAACTCAAGCTGTATTTGCTGCTGGCACACCTCTCACTGGCTTTACCCAATAGAAGTTTATATTTCATTCACATAATTATTCAATGCTATTGTTCATGGCCCATGGCTGGCTTCCTCCTGATGAATAAGGTGCCTAGGTTTCCCACATTGTGTGGCTCAACTTTCCCCTAGGCTTGCACATTCCTCTTCATTCAGCTGGGAAATGGAGAATGAGAGGATGGAGAAGGCACAGGTGCTTCTTAGAGTACCTGGCTGGAAGTGACATTCATCCTTCCATGGAGTGAAAGCCATGCGCATGACACAACTTAAGGCAAAATGACTAAGCCAAGATGATCCTTGGCTTGGCATCTGCTGTTGGCAGCAGCTATGTAGTATGAATGGGGGAATCAGAATCTTTGGTGGACAATGAGCCATCCCTGCCATCTTTGGTACTATGTAGAAGTCTTTGTAAAAATGTTGGATCTATGTAAATGGTAAAGGGACTGGAATGATTTAGCAGCTGCAAACCTGGAACCAGTATGCCTGCATGAATCTTGGAAAGCTTTGTGTTCATTGGACCAAAGTCTCTGGATACATTTGTACAGTTTGTGACCAGGTTTTTGTATTGATATGTGATTAAGTTTAACCTTCCAGGTTGGGTCCTGCCAGACAATCTGCTTGCCACTTGATGCAGTGCCAGATCACAGTCTTTATTCTTGCATCTGCTAGCTGGGTTACTCCTCCAAAGCTGGTGGAGTCCTCAGAACTATTAAACTACCCAACACCTGACTTTGAGAACAGCCAGCGCCTGAAGACTTGATACTAGGAATCTCTATTGACTTCTGGGACCATATTTCCATTGGTAGTCCCTACTTTACAGTGAATTCTAACTTGTGGGTGTACCAAGTTGGTTTATTAGTTGGTGGCTCTCACATGCAAAACTGAGAATAATCTGCTTCATATCTCCAACTGACTCAGGTTTATGCCTGCATCTAATTTGGCAAACTGGTCTCCCATATCTCCCATATTCTTTTCCCTTTTCCTGGCTATTCTGATGTATTCAGAATACAGCTTCACTGAATGTCTTAGTACCTGAAAGAAAATATATAATATATAATACATATATTATATATACATAATATAATGTATATAATATATAATATATATATAATACACACACACATACATATATATAAAGCTGACTCAGTCATTTTCCTCCCCACAGGCTCCTTTTCCACCATACATTGTCAATTCTGAGTACTCTCCTCTGATCAGAAACCTGTAACCTTACCAAGTCTATGGCTGCCCGTGCCTTAATGAAGTCCATATGCACCAGTCTTTGGTTCCCATCTTCCACAAATCTAGGCAGATACTCATAGATAGGAGGAGGGACACATATCTTAAGTCCCATCACTTAGCCCAAGAAAATGGCTCAGACCTATCTGAGAACTATTGCTTAAATTTTACCTTCCTATAGGAACTCAATATTCCCCAAATGGCAATCACAGAGAGTAGATGAATCAAGTTCATTTAACCTTTTCACATACCTAAACTCCCTAGTTAGGTGGCATTAATAGTCATAAATGGCTGGACACATGATTTATATTTCTCTCACCTCACAAGAAAGAAGATAAAAATGAATGAGAACCTAAACTGTCATATACACATTTTTAGGCAGAAATATAAAAAAAAGCTTCATATTCTCGTTAAAGAATATAAAAAGAATATCCACTAAAGACAGTTTTTCTCTTTGTTTTGCTATCCTGCAGTGATAATGAGAGATATTCATGTCTCTAGGTAGGGGACAAGTACCTAGAGGAAGCCTGTGACTCATTTTTTACTGTTTAGTTTTTCTCTCATGCAGAATTCCATCACAAAATTTAAAAGATTATATTGCTCACAGAAGTAGGACTTTGTTCTAGGGTCAATGCACTATATATGTGTGTGGACCCCATACAAATTCATTAGCATCTGCACTTGAGTTCAATTATTAAAAATGCAGGTAAGAATGACAATAGGCTGGCATTGTGTCGTGTGATTTTTAAGACCTTTCAGGAGCCTTCCATATCAAAGGGGAAACGTCCATGACTGACCAATCCATTTTCCCCTGAGCTCCTCTTATCAACCATAGCTGGTTTGCCAAGCAGATTGAATGTTGCCTTTTTGGCCTATATTGGGTTATTTAGTGATAAGGGTTTGTTGGAAAGTAGCTGGGATATGTTCTTTATTTCATCATTCCATTGCCCTGTTTTACACTTTTCTAGGGCCTGGGAGTGTTTTATTTTGTGATATTTTACTTAAGGAGGTTGACTTAAGTGGGTGTTCATTGAATACTCTGCTGTAAAATGCCTCAAGATGTCATCTAAATGGTGAAGTGATAGTAGAATTAGTATTTATTGAACAGCTACTCTGTCATATATTTTACTTGTGTATTCTTTCAATGAATACTCATGGCAACTTTTTGCATAAGGCAGTACCTTCCAGTGTTTAAGTAAATGAGCTAATATTGTATGAACAGTCTGTGGTTAGCAGAGCAGGATCTAGAGAATAGTCTGAATCCCATTGCCGGAGTTTTCCTCCCTTCTGTCCCTTGGCTCCTGAGTTTGAGAATCTTGCTGGCAGTAGCGCATCTATGTTTGTTAAAAGGAAACCAGCAATAAATACCAGCAATTCGAGGAATGAAAAATTTTGGAATCTAGGGCACACAATTAGATGCCTTTCCCCTCTTCCCTTGAGTAAAACTGAAGGGAAGTGAATTAAAGTGCATTTTGTGCCTATAAAAATTCTTTAGGCAATCTGCTAGTCCTTGATTACTAGTTATACACACACACATACACTCATACACACACACACACACACACACACACATATGTATATATGAAATTGTTTTCTTTAAAATGATTTTTTGTTTGGATTTAGTGACATATTGCTAGCTGAAGCCAGTTTGACATGGTGAGAGAGATGTCAGACTGATAAGTGTATAGCCTGATTTAGAACAAAAACCTGAACTCTTTTAAAGAACAATAAAGTCTTTAAATGTTAAAGATTATATTTTTTATTTTTTCATGTCCTCACAGTAAATAAGAGTAGGTGGTAATTTTGCAATTTATTATGGTCATGTTTTTGCACTGCCTTAGAATACATGTTGAGTTTTGCAATTGAAAACAGCTGGGTGTGGTGGTGCAAGTCTATAATCCCAGCTGCTTGAGAGGCTGAGGCAGGAGGATGGAGAGTTCAAAGCCAGCCTCAGCAAAAGTGAGGCACTAAGCAACTCAGTGAGACCCTGTCTCTAAATAAAATACAAAATAGGGCTGGGGGTGTGTCTCAGTGACCAAGTGCCCCTGAGTTCACTCCTTGGTACCTGCCCACTCCCCATAAAGAGAAAACAACTGAGTGGCATGAATACTAGAAATATGGATATTTAGCTATTAGTATACTACCATATTCATCTTTCACAAAGGGTATGTATATGTTTAGAATTATACATCAAAAACTATACATACATACAGATTAAATATAGTGCATACAAACATACTTTAGGTGTATATGTATATTTCATAATCACATACTTTACAAGAAGCTGGGAAGCTATAGAAGTAATAACACTACATGGTAAAACCACTATCATAAAATATAAAAAACAGCAGGTAGCAAGTGGTCTTCTTATTGACTGAAGTAAAGTAGAATAACCCTGTGATTCTGATCTGATTGACTTAACTACTTCATTGCATATGGACAGTGTCAGAAGGCCATGGTGAAACAATCATTTCCCTTAAGAATGTCATTACGTTCTAAGGCATAACTACAACCTTATCAGAATGTCAGAGCAGAAGTCCTGGCAACCTCATTTGTTGACTGGCAGGAAACCCATCTGTAAGCCAGTGATACCGGGATCTGGCATCTGTGGAATGCGATTTTATTTTGCTGAAAATAAAGAAGCTGTATCCTTGGAAATGATGAGCTCTGAATTTGTTAGGGGATTGTGACTGTTGTGCCTTTTCTCTTAATCAATTTCTACCAGAAACAAGAGGGGATCTAACCTGTTTTCTATAATCCAGGTAAAGAGAATTGATAGCTGGTACTGATAAAAGCATTCAAAACGGAAATTCTTAACCTTTTTAATACCTTTAACCCCTCTGCAGGCTGCTGAGGCCTGTGGATACCTTCTTGGGATGTTTTAAAATGCATCAAATAAACGTGTAAGTTTATAAGGGAAAAAAATTATATTGAATATAGTTGTAAAAGTGTATAAAAATGAGTTTTTACTGAAGAAATGCAAGTGCTTCTTGATTAATAAAGCACCAATGAGTATGAAGCATTGTTTTTAAGAAATAAAAAGAATATGGGCATATCAGTTATTTCTATTAGTGACAGTCTCACTCATGGTGGTAACACTACTGTGATTTGTGACTAAGTTCAAAATTAATTAAGGGAAATTCTAAATAGCAGTTAATGGTGAGGGAAAATTGTATTTTGTATATTCACAGACATAAACCCCTGATTTCCATCCACAGATTTTTGGAAAGTCTGTGGACATAAGATTTATGAAAATCTGCTTCCAAATACCCCCTTGACTAAGGCAGTCAAGGCCATTTAGGGGAGATTTCATGATAAAAGAGGGATGAACCCTTGTGCACACTGGCTGGAATCATAAAATAAGAGTAGAGTCCTAACTCTGATTTATGATTTTTAAATATATCCTTCAGGATCTAATATTGTATGAAGAACTATTTAATTGAAGTTGAGCAATTAAAATTGTTTCAGTTTCATTATGGGCCCACATTAAAGAAAAAGTAAATTTGATATTTCATTAAATATCGTATCTGACATAATTTCAATTAAGACGTTCTTGTTATTTATTCGTTTATGTAGTCATTTATCTGCATGCATGCATAAAGAAGAATCTAGAATAATTCTACCAATAGCAGGTAGTGGATATTGCTGAGTGAAGATTTTGGAGTTTTCATTTTCTAGAGAGAATGAATTGAGTATGTTATTTAAACATCTGGCACGGAAGGAAGAGAGTTGAATGACTCTGACAGGTAGAGAACAGTGATCACTATCGACAAAACTTGCTCTTTTGAGACTTAAGTTTCCCTTTTTCAGAATTGCTAGGAATAATACAGTTTCTCTCATGGGACAGATATTAAGAGTAGAAATCAAAACACACATACCTCTGACTAGTAAATAATCACTCTGTAAAAATCACATGCTAAAAACAGTGTCATAATGACTAAACACTGCTTGCCAATACACAGGTGTTTTCATTATTTATAGTCTCTTTTTGGAAAGCATTTTCCCAAGCCATTTTTTAGTATTTTGCTTGACATGTTTTTCCTCTTTCTTAATTGACAGAGAAGCAAGTTAAGAAAATCCTCCTACACAGTTTCCACTATCAGCTTAGTGACGAGTATTCATCTAAAAATCTTGATAATTTGCTCTCCTCAGTCCTCAGTATTTCCTGTACCTCTCTCCTTCTCTCTCCCACTATTCCTTTCCCCATGAGCTTTTTACTCTGTACTTTTTAAAAAAAATAGTGTCTTGTGGATATACATGATGGTGAGATTCACTGTGATATTTTCATTTATGTCTATAGGAAAGTTAGGCCAGACAAATTCTGCTGTTCTTTCCTTATCCCTTCTCTTCTCTCTTCCTCTCAGTCCCCTTCACCTACTGTACTGATCTTTGATCTATTTTGATGGACTCTCCTCCATTTTCCATTTATCTTCCTCCCATCTTAGTTTGAATTGACTTCCACAAATCAGACAAAACATTTGACCTTTGACTTTTGAGAAGTGGCTTCTTTCACTTAACATGATGGTCTCCAGTTCCATCCATTTCATAGCAAATTCCATAATTTCATTCTTCTTATTCGCTGAGTAAAACTCCATTGTGTATATAGTACACATTTTCTTTATCCATTTGTCTGGTGAAGGATATCTAGATAGTCTCCATATCTTGGCTATTATGAATTGTGCTGCTAAAAGCACTGATGTGACTGTGTCACTATAGGATGCCAATTTAAAATTGGATATATATGGAGAAGTGGAATAGCTGAGTCATATGGTGGTTCCAATTATAGTTTTTGAGGAATCTCCATACTGTTTTCTAGAGTACTTGGACTAATTTGCAGTCCTACCAACAATGGATGGGTGTACCTTTTCCCCCCACATCCTCATCAATACTTATTATTATTTGTAGTTTTGATAATTGCCATTCTGACTGGAGTGAAATGAACGCTCACACAGTTTTGATTACATTTGCCTGATTGCTAGAGGTGTTGAACATTTTTTCATATATTTGTTGTCTATTTGTATTTCTTCTTTTGAGAAGTGTCTGTTTAGTTCTTTTGCCCATTTATTGACTGGTGTTATGTTCTTTGTATACTATGCATATTAATACCCTGAGGAGCAGATGACAAAGATTTTCTTCCATTCTGTAGGCTCTCTCTTCATGTTCTTAATTGTTTTCTTTGCTGTGAAAAAGTTTTTTAGTTTGATGCCATCCCACTTATTAATTTTTTTATTTTGTTTCTTATACTTTAGTAGTCTTTGTTGTGGAAGTCAGTTCCAGAGCCCACATGTTGAAGTGTTGGGTCTAAATTTTTCTTCTAGCAGTTGCAGGATTTCTGGTCTAATTCCTAGGTTTTTGATCCCCTTTGAATTTACTTCAGCACATGGTGAGAGATAAAGGTCAAGTTTCATTCTTTCACATTTGGATTTCCAGTTTTCTCAGCACCATTTGTTGAACAGGCTACTTTTTCTCCAATGAATGTTTTTTGGCATCATTGTCTAGTATCAGATAATAATATTTATGTGGGTTTATTTCTGTGTCTTCTAATACATTCCATTGGTTTTTATGTCTGTTTTAGTGCCTGTACCATTCTGTTTTTGTCACTATAGCTCTGTAGACTATTTTAAGGTCTGATATTATGATGCCTCCAGCATCACTCTTATTCAGAATTGCTTTGACTATTATGGATCTTTTAGTTTTGTAAATGAATTTTAGAATTTCTTTATCTAGAACTTTGAAGAATGTCATTGGGATTTTTATGGGAATTGTTTGAATCTGCATAGCAGTTTTGGTAGTTTGGCCATTTTGAAAATATTCTGCCTATCCAAGAACATGGGAAGTCCATCTTCTAAGGTATTTGTGAATTTATTTCTTCACTGTTCTATACTTTCCATTGTAGAGGTCCTTGACCTCCTTCATGAGATTGATTCCCAAGTATTTTTTTAACGATTATTATGAATAAAAGAGTTTTACAAATTTTTTTTTCATTAGGTGTGTTTTTGGAGTATAAGAACATGATTGATTTATGAGTGTCAATCTTGTATCCTGTTACTTTGATGAATTCATTTATGAGCTCTAGAAGTCTGATGTAGTTTTTTGGTTCTTCTATGTATGGGATCATGTCATCAGCAAGCAGAGATTATGTGAGCTCTTCTTTTCCTGTTTTTATCTCTTTAATTTCCTTCTCTTGCCTGATTGCTCTGGCTAAAGTTTTGAGAACTGTGTTGAATGGAAGTGGTAAGAGTGGGCATTCTTTTCTTGTTCCTGTTTTTAGAGGAAATGGTTTCAGTTTTTCCACTCAGTATGATGTTGGCTCTGGGCTTGTCATATATAGCCTTTACAATGTTGAAGTAAGTTCTTTCTATCCCTCATTTCTCTAGTGCTCTAAACATGAATGGGTGTTGCACTTTGTCAAATGCTTTTTCTGCATCTATTGAGATAATCATAATTCTTGTTCTTAAGTCTATTCATGTGGTGTATTACATTTACTGATTTGCATACATTGAACCAACCTTGCATCCCTGGGATAAAAACCACTCGATTATGGTGCGCCATCTTTTCAATGTGTTTCTCTATGTGGTTTGCCAATGTTTTATTAAGAATTTTTGCATCTATCAAGAATGTCAGCCAGAATTTTCTTTCTGGTTGTGATATTAAGGTGATTCTGGCTTCATTGAAAGAATTTGGCAGTGATGCCTCCTTTTCTATTTCTTGAAATAATTTCTTTGGAATAATTAGAGGAGGATAAGTTCTTCTTTAAAAGTCTGGTAGGACATGGCTGCATTGCTGATAATCCATTCAGTCCTGGGCTTTTGTTGTGGCTATTGTTGTTGGAAGGCTTTTGATAGTTGCTTCTATTTCATTACTTAATAATGATCTGTTTAGGTTTTCTATATTCTCATGGTTCCATTTGGGTAGGTCATATGTCTCTAGGAATTTGACAATATCTTTAAGTTTTCTAGCTTATTAGAATATAAATATGCAAAGTAGTTTCTGATGATCCTCTGGATTTCTGTGGTGTCTGTGGTGATATTTCCATTTTCACCTTTGATTTTATTTAACTTTTATCTCCTTTGTCTTTGTTAATTTGACTAGGGATTTATCAATCTTGATTCTCCTTTCGAAAAACCAACTGTTTGTTTCTTTGATCCTTTGTTTTGTTTTTTTCTTTTCTCAATTTCATTGATTTCATCTCTGATTTTAATTATCTCCTGTATTCTACTGACTTTGGTTTTGGTTTGTTCTTCTTTTTCTACTGCCCGAAGGTGTAATATTAGATTTTTTATTTGGTATCTTTCTAATTTTTTAATGTATAAACCCAGGGCTATAAATTTTCCTCATACTGTTCCATAGATTTTGATATATCACTATTCTCATTCATTTGTAAGAATATTTTTATTTTTCCCCTGATTTCTTCTGCTATCCATTCATCATTCAAAAGTGTATTATTTAGTTTCCAGGTGTTAGAGTGGTTTCTATTTTTTATCTTGTTGTTGATTTCTAATTTCACTCCATTATGATCTGATAAGATGCAAGGAATTTATTTTTGTATTTGCTAAGATTTGCTTTGTGACTTCAAATATGATCTATTTTATAGAATATTCCATGTGCTGCTAAGAAGAAGATGATTTCAGTCATCAATATATGAAATACTCTATAGATTTCTGTTAGGTCCTTTAGGTCTGTGGACTCTTGGTTTATGTCTGGATGATCTACCTAGTGGTGAGAGAAGTTGTTGAAGCCACCCAGTATTATTATGTTGTGGTCTATTTGATTCTTAATATTGAAAATAATTTGGTTTATGGACATAGATGCATCATTTGGGGGGCATAAATATTTGTAATTATAATATCTTGTGTAGGAGTCACATCCCCAATCTTTTTATATTTTTAAAATTAGAGATAAGGTTTCACTGACTTGCTTAGTGCCTCACTAAGTTGCTGAGGATGGCTTTGAATTTGAAATCCTCCCACTTCAGCCTTCAAAGCTGCTAGGATTATAGGTGTGTGCCACTGCAGCCAGCTTCATTTCTTCTTAATGAAATATTGCATTGGGTATGTTCTGTAGTGCAGGTTTTGTAGTTATGAAGCTTTTAATTTTGTTTATCATGAAAGTTTTTTCTTTCATTTTTAACTCTGAAGCTTAATTTTAGATATCATAATCTTGGTTGGCATCCATTTTCTTTAAGAACTTGGTACATATTATTCTGAGCTCTCCTGGGTTTTAGGGTCTGAATTGAGAAATTAATTGAAATCTGAATTGGTTTACCTCTAAATGTAACAAGCCATTTTTCTCTCACAGCTTTTAGAATTCTGCCCTTATTTTGTATATTAGGCATTTTAATAATAACATGTCTTACAGTAGATCTATTGTGATTTTGTATATTTGGAGTCTTACATGCCTCTGGTATTTGAATTTCTATCTCATTCATCAGGTTTGGAAATTTTTCTAATATTTCATTAAAAATATTGTGTGTCTCTTTTGTTAGTATTTTAGAATTTTCCTCTACCCCCAAAATTCTTAAGTTTGATTTACTGATATTATCTCATATTTCTTGACTATTCTGATCATGGTCTCTAAACAACTTTTATTTATGGTCAACTTTATTTTAAAAATTATATACTTTTTGGCCTGAGAATCTATCTTCAAAGTGATCTAGTCTATTGGTTAAGGTTTCCATTGAATTTGTGATTCAGTTTGAGTCTTTCATTTCCATCTGGCTCTTTTTCATAATTTCTCTTTATTGAAATGATCATTCACTTCCTGTATGTCCTCTTTAATTTCACTCTATACTTCTTCGTTTAGCTCATTGAACATTTTTTTAAATTTATTTTTTTATTTGCTTATTGATTCATTGAGCACAAATGGAGTACAGCTATACTTTCTCTGGTTGTACACAAAGTAGAGTCACACCATCTGTGCATTCATACATGTACACAGGGCAATGATGTCTGTCACACATTCTGTTATTATTCTTACCCTCCCTACCCCGACCCCACCCCTCCCTTCCCTCTATGCTATCTATGCTTCCTCCATTCTTGCCACACTTACCCCCCGCATTATGCATCATCATTCACTTATCAGAGAGACCATTCGGCCTTTGGATTTTTGGGATTGACTGATCTCACTTAGCAGAAGAGTCTCCAACATCATCCATTTACCTACAAATGCCATAATTTTATTCTTCTTTATGGCTGAATAATACTCCATTGTGTATATATACAACAGTTTCTTTATCCATTCATCTATTGAAGGGCATCTAGGTTGGTTCCACAATCTAGCTATTGTGAATTGAGCAGCTATGAACATTGATGTGGCTGCATCATTGTAGTAATCTGATTTTTAGTCCTTTGGGTATAGGCCAAGGAGTGGGATAGCTGGGTCAAATGGTGGATCCATTCCAAGTTTTCTAAGGAATCTCCACACTGCTTTCCAGAGTAGCTGCACCAACTTGCACTCCCACTAGCAATGTATGAGTGTACCCTTTTCCTCACATCCTTGCCAACACCTGTTGTTGCCTGTATTCTTAATAAAAGACATTTTAATTGGGGTAAGATGAAATCTTAAGGTGGTTTTGATTTGCATTTCTCTTATAATGAGGGATGTTGAACATTTTTTCATAAATCTGTTGAATCCTTGTAGATCTTCCTCTGTAAAGTGTCTGTTCATTTCCTTGGCCCATTTATTGATTGGGTTATTAGTGTTCTTGGTGTAAAGATTTTTGAGTACTTTGTAGATTCTGGAGATTAGTGCTCTATCTGAAGTGTGTGTGGCAAAGATTTTCTCCCACTCTGAAGGCTCTCTCTTCACATTACTGATTGTTTCCTTTGCTGAGAAGAAGCTTTTTAGTTTGACTCTATCCCAATCATTGATTCCAGCTTTTATTTCTTGTGCTTTGGGAGTCATGTTAAGGAAATCTGGTCCTAGGCCAACATGATG
>JAJEJO010000321.1:103823-165090 GCA_020662805.1 Glaucomys volans
TTTTGGAAGTATGGCCATTTTGACAATATTAATTCTGCCTATCCAAGAACATGGGAGATCTTTCCATCTTCTCAAGTTCTCTTTGACTTCTTTCTTTAGTGTTCTGTAGTTCTCATTGTAGAGGTCTTTCACTTCTTTTGTTAGATTGATTCCCAAGTATTTTATTTTATTTGAGGTTATTGTGAATGGGGTAGTTTTCCTAATTTCTCTCTCAGAGGATGCATCACTTACGAATAAAAATGCATTAGATTTATGAGCATTAATTTTATATCCTGCTACTTAACTCAATTCATTTTTGAGTTCCAGAAGTTTTCTGGTGGAATTCTTAAGGTCTTCTAAATAGAGAATCATGTCATCAGCAAATAGGGATAGTTTGAGCTCTTCTTTTTCTATTCGTATTCCTCTAATTTCTTTGGTCTGTCTAATTGCTCTGGCTAGAGTTTCAAGAACAATGTTGAATAGTAGTGGCGAAAGAGGGCATCCCTGACTTGTTCCAGTTCTCAAGGGGAATGCTTTCAATTTTTCTCCATTTAGAATGATGTTAACTGTGGGCTTAGCATAGATAGCCTTCACAATGTTAAGGAATTTCCCCACTATCCCTATTTTTTCTAGTGTTTTGAGCATGAAGTGGTGCTGTATTTTATCAAATGGTTTCTCTGCATCTATTGAAATAATCATATGGTTCTTGACTTTAAGTCTGTTGATGTGGTGAATTACATTTATTGATTTCCGGATGTTGAACCAACCTCGCATCCCAGGATGAAACACACTTGATCATGGTGCACTATCTATTTAATATGCTTTCGTATGCGATTCGCTAAAATTTTGTTAAGAATTTTTGCATCTATGTTCATTAGAGATATGGGTCTGAAATTTTCTTTCCTCGATGTGTCCTTCTCTGGTTTTGGTATCAGGGTGATATTAGATTCATAGAATGAGTTTGGAATGATTCCCTCCTCCTCTATTTCATGAAACACTTTGAAGAGTATTGCAATGAGCTCTGCTTTGAAGGTCTTGTAGAACTTGGCTGTGAATCCATCTGGTCCTGGACTTTTCTTTGTTGGTAGGCTTTTGATGACTTCTTCTATTTCATTGCTTGAAATTGATCTATTTAAGTTGTGTATGTCCTCCAGATTCAGTTTGGGTGGCTCATATGCTTCTAGGAACCTGTTGATGTCTTCCAGCTTAGCGGCATAACGTATGTTCTATTTTGGAGAAGGAATCATGAGCTGCTGAGAAGAAATTGTATTCACTTTTTGAAGGATGGAATATTCTATATATGTCTGTTACATCTAAATAAGCGATTGTGTCATTGAGTCCTATGGTTTCATTGTTCAATTTTTGCTTGGAAGATCTGTCCAATGGTGAGAGAGGAGTGTTAAAGTCTCCCAGTATTATTGTGTTTTGGTCTATTTGATTCCTGTATTTGAGAAGGATCTGATTGATGTGCGTGGATGCACCATTGTTTGGTGCATAAATATTTATGATTGTTATGTCTTGCTGATTTATGCTTCCTTTAAGCAGTATGAAATGTCCTTCTTTATCCCTTCTGACTAACTTTGGCTTGAAGTCTCCTTTGTCTGAAATGAGGATGGAAACCCCTGCTTTTTTACTCAGTCCATGTGCATGGTATGTTTTTTCCCAACCTTTCACCTTTAGTCCGTGGGCATGTTTTTCTATGAGATGAGTCTCTTGAAGGCAGCATATTGTTGGGTCTTTCTTTTTAATCCAATCTGCCAGTCTATGTCTTTTGATTGATTTACATTCAGGGTTATTATTGAGATATGACTTGTATTTCCTTTCATTTTAGCTTTTTTTGGACTTAACTTTGTTTCTCCTTTTATTGGCTATTTCTTTAGGGTGATTCCTCCCCATGTTGATTAACATTGTTATTTTTCATATCTTCCTCTTGGAATATGTTGCTGAGAATATTCTGTCGGGCAGGCTTTCTCTTTGTGAATTCTTTAAGCTTTTGTTTATCATGGAAGGATTTTATTTTGTCATCAAATCTGAAGGTAAGTTTTGCCGGGTATAAGATTCTTGGTTGGCATCTGTTTTCTTTCAGAGCTTGAAATATGTTGTTCCAGGCCCTTCTTGCTTTTAGGGTCTGGGCTGAGAAATCTGCTGATATCCGTATTGGTTTCCCCCTGCAGGTAATCTGCTGCTTTTCTCTCGCAGCCTTTAAAATTCTATCTTTGTTTTGTATGTTAGGTATTTTCATTATAATGTGCCTTGGTGTGGATCTGTTGTAATTCTGTGCATTTGGTGTCCTCTAAGCCTCTTATAAATGATTTTCCATGTCCTTCATCATATTTGGGAAATTTTCTGATATTATTTCATTGAACAGATTATTCATACCCTTGGTTTGTATCTCTGTGCCTTCCTCAATCCCAATAACTCTTAAATTTGGTCTTTTCATGATGTCCCATATTTCTTTGAGGTTTCATTCATGATTCCTAACCATCTTCTCTGTTTGTTCGACTTTGTTTTCAAGATTAAATATTTTGTCTTCATTGTCTGAGGTTCTGTCTTCCAAGTGATCTATTTTGTTAATTATGCTTTCTATTGTGTTTTTAACTTGGTTTATTGTTTCCTTCATTTCCTTGTTTCCTTCAAGGATTTCTGTTTGTTTTTTTCTCAGAACTTCTATCTCTTTATTGAAATGATTTTTTGCTTCCTGCAATTGCTCTATTAGCTGATTATTCATAGCCTGAATTTGCTCTCTCATCACATCATTCTCTTCTCGGATCATTTTAGTTATGAACATTCTGAACTCCCTTTCTGTCATTCCTTCTACCATGCTATCTTTGGGTTCTCTTGATATATCATCTAGGTTTGTTTGGGACACTTTCTTCCTGTGTTTTCTCATGTTGGTTGTGTATCTTCCCCTCTTGTAGTGCAAATCAGAGGGATTACAATTTCCCTGTAAAGTCTTAAAGTGTCCCTGCATATTTCCAGTAACTCACCTGATGTTTGAGAGGTGCTTGATCAAACGGTGACCCAAGAAAGCTGCTGTTCCACTTCCTCTAGGTTGGGAATGATCAATGCTTCTGGGCAGAGGCAGCTGCCTGAGCCAGCGACTCCAGCCCCTCCAGGCCAGACCACCCCAGGAGATGCCGCGCAGTGGCTTGGAAGACCGGAGCTCAGCTCTGAGGACTCAGGCAACCCCAGATGGTCACTCTCTGCCAGGGAAGCTGCAAAATGGTGCCAAAGGGTCCAAACTGCCTGCTGGAGCCAGAGACTCCAGCCGCTCAGGGCCAGACCTCCCCAGGAGACACTGCGCAATGGCTGGAAAAACCAGAGCTCAGCTCTTAGGACCCAGGCAGTCCCAGATGTTCGCTCTCTGCCAGGGAAGCTGCTGCTTATTGAACATTTTAACTCTGAACTTTCTCAATTCTTTCTCTGACATTTCCTCCACTGTGGTGTCAATGGAATAAGTTCAACAATTTTATGGGCTATTTGAGATGGTTTTTCCCTTGCTTTTTCATATTGCTTATATGTCTAACCATCTATTGGGATGGTTATTGCTTCTTTTAAGCAAGGGACTATTTCTTGAGTGTCTTTCTCTTTTGAGCCCTGGATTGGGCAAATATCCAGGTATTGAGAGTTTAACTCGGTGTGTGACCTCTATTGATTCCAGTATTAAGTTCACTTTGGGAGATATCACTGAACCTTATTTATACAATCACTTCAGAGTCAAGTCACATACTGTTCAACCCTATGAAAGGTAAAATTTTGGTTTTTTTCTTCAACTGTTACACTAATCCAGATATGAACTTGTAGTAAGGTTCTGGAACAGGTTGAATAATTAGTTATAATAGTAAAATTGCTATAATATTATGAATCCTGAAAGGGTGATGAAGAAAGATAAGGCAAAATATTAAGGAAAAGATAGAATGCAATGGTACAGACCAAGGTAAATAGAAGAAAGTGGCAAATGGGGGGAATTTGAGATAAGAGCAGACAATATGAGAGGGAGGAATAGGGGATAAGAGGAGCAAGTGTAAACTAGGGCTTGGAAGACATAGACAGGGAGAATGATTCCAATTAATGCTTCAAACCATTAGAAGAAATAATTTTTTTTGTATTTTTTCTGTAATTATTCTCTACCAGCCTAGCTTATTTTTTTTAATTTAATATGACAGTATAATGCATTTATTCATTTTGATATATCATATATAAATGTGGTATAATTTCACATTTTTAAATTTGTTTTAATTTAATATGACAGTAGAATGTATTTATTCATTTTGATATATCATATATCAATGTGGTATAATTTCACATTTTTCTGATTGAACATATTATATGATCACATTGATCATGTAGTCATATATATGTACATAAGGTAATAATGTGTCTTTAATTCTATAACCCTTCCTATCCTCATTTCCCCTCCCTTCCCTTCATTCCCCTCTACCTTATCTAAAGTAATTCTATTCTTCCCTAGCACCACCCCCATTGTAAATTAGCATCTGTGTATCAGAGGAAACATTCAGCCTTTAAAGGTTTCTTGGAATTGGCTTATTTCACATAGCATGATATTCTTTAACTCCATTCATTTACCTACAAATGCCATGATTTCACTCTTCTTTAAAGATGAGTAATATTCCAGTGAATATATATACCACATTTTCTTTATCCATTCCTCTATTGAAAGGCATCTACATTGGTTCCATAGTTTAATTATTGTGAATTGAGCTCTATAAGAATTGATGCAGCCATATCACTGCACCATGCTGATTTTAAATCCTTTGGTTATAAGAAGGTGCGGGATAGCTGGGTCAAATGGTGGCTCCATGCCAGTTTTCTGAGGAACCTCCATACTACTTTCCATAGTGGTTATACCAATTTGCAGTCCCACCAGCAGTGTATGAATGTATCTTTCCCTCCACATCCTCACCAATGTTTATTGGTTCCTATATTCTTGATGATTGATTGCCATTCTGACTAGAGTGAGATGAAATCTTAGAGTAGTTTTGATTTGCATTTCTCTAAGTGATAGAGGTGTTGAAAACTTTTTCATATATTTGTTGATTGATTATATTTCTTCTTTGAAGTGTTTGTTCAGTTCCTTAGCCCATTTATTGATTGGGTTATATGGTTTTTGGTGTTAAGTTTTTTGAGTTCTTTTTATATCCTAGAGATTAATGCTTTATTTGAGGTAGATGTGGTAGAAAGATTTTCTCCCAATTTGTAGGCTCCCTCTTCACATTATTGATTGTTTCTTTTGCTGAAAAGAAGCTTCTTAGTTTGAATTAATCCCATTTATTGATTCTTCTTGTGCTTTAGGGGTCTTGTTAAGAAGTGAAATCCTAGGCCGACATGGTGAAGATTTGGGTCTACCTTTTCTTCTAATTCTAGTGCCCAAGTTTTGATCCACTTTGAGTTGAGTTTCTTGCAGGGTGAGAGATAGAGTTCTAATTTTATTTTGATACATGTGGCTTTCCATCTTTCCCAGCACCACTTATTGAATAGGCTGTCTTTTCTCTGGTGAATGTTTGTGGCACCTTTGTCTAGTATAAGATAACTGTATTTGTGTGGGTTTGTCTCTGTCTTCTATTCTGTACCATTGGTCTACATGTATTATTACTTGATCAAGTACGTATGTCATTAACATTAAGCAGAGTTTACTGAGCATCTACTAAGCAAAAGCTACTGTGGTATATCTTAAAACAGTTGACAGGGCATTTACATTTCATAGACCTTATGTGGAACAATTCCATATAACCCTTCTAGTGTTGGTAGTTCTAGTATAATGATATGATGTTATTTCATGGCCTTTGTAATTTGAATATGCTACCAATTTGAACATTGAAAGCTTTATTACAGTGATCCTCATATTATGGATCTAAAATAAATGTCTTTTATATGAATAAATATTGAAGCCATTGTATGAATTTTGCAAGGCAGGGAAGTATAATAACTATTTGTATTAGTGAGGATAGAAGTACTTACTGTAATCATATAGACTTTGATGAATGCTCAGTGGACATTGTTTTCTTAAGATCTGTGATGAATGCTATAATGAGAAATGACAGGTGAGACCATACCATTTGATAGAAAAGAAGGCAGGTTTCATGGAGTTGTACTTATTTTTAAGCTACGACAGTTCTGTGACACTTTAAAAATGGCTTTATTGAGGTGTAATTAACATAAAGTAAACTGAACACATTTAAAAGGTAAATTTAACAAGTATTAACATATATATAACCAACACATTTCCTCAAAACACTTTTATAAAACCCCCATCTCACGCCTAACACCATCACTTCTGTTCCAATCCTCAGTGGTTAGTGATGTGTTTTCTGCCACTAGAGATTAGTTGACATTTTTAGAGTTTTATATAAATAGAATCATACTCTTTGCATTTTTCTTACTTGTTTCATTCAACATAATTACTTTTGAAATTTACCCATATTATTTTATCTGTCATATTCCCTGAGTAGTACTTTTGGTTGGTTACACTGCAGCTTATCAGCTATTCCATCTATGGATGCACATTTGAATTACTTATAGTTTGTTTCTCATAAATTAATATCTAGTAATTTAATATAGTAAGTACATGTTTAAATTTTGAAGATACTACTAAAATATTTTCCAAGTAGTTGTGCCACTTTATAGTACAACCAACAGTGCATAGGAATTGTAGTTGCTCCACATCCTAACCAGTACTTGATATGGTCAACATTTTTACTTTCAACTATTTTAATAGGCATATAGTAGTATTTCACTGTGGTTTAATTTTCATTTCCCTAATATCTAGTTGTGTTGAATTCCTTTCTATGCTTACTTGATTTGGTGAAGTATTTTTTTAAAACAATTCACTCATTAGTGTTTTGTTTCTCATTTGATTTCAGGGTGTTTATATATATATATATATTCTGCAATTCATTTTGAGTTTATTTTTATGAATGATAAAAGGATTTTGTTTAGATTCATTTTGGTTTTTATATGTTAATGTCCAGTTTTTTCATCATCATTTGTTGAAAATATTGTATTTTGATTTATTGTATTGCTTTTGATACTTTGTCAAAGATTCCTTGACTATAATTATGTGGATCTCCTTCTGGGCTCTTTAGTTCAATCCCACTAATCTAATTATATATATTTTGACCAATACCTCATTGTCTTGATCACTGCTGCTTTTACATAAATCTTAAAGTTGGTAGTGTTTTGGTCAGATTTGTGTTGCTCTGGCCATACTGTAAAAAAAACAACTAAGAGGAGGAAAAGTTTATTTTGGCTCACACTATCAGAGTTTCAGTCTATTGTGGGCTGAATCCATTGCTTTGGGCTCACACTGAGACCATACCTCATGGTGGAATAGAATAGCAGAAGAAAGCTACTTATTCATGATTGGCCAGGAAGCCGAGGGAGGGTGGAAGGTACCATAGGTAAGACGTATCCTTTAGGGCACAATTACAGTGACCCATGTCCTCCAGTCATGTACCACCAGCCTAAAATTATCACTCAGTCTGTTCAAACAAGGACAAACTGATCAGGTTACAGTTCTCACAATCTAATCATTTCACCTCCAAATATTCCTACATTAACATAGGAGTGTTGGGAGTGTTATACCTCATAACCAAATAACAACAATCCACCTCAGAGCTTGCTAAGTTTATGAACATCACACAAGACAAAATATATAGTCTATCTCCATATATTTTATAGTCTTCACAGTTCAAGAATTGGGTCATCATTCCAGTATTGACATCACTTTAACAACTGTATTTATATCATTATCTCAGGGGCTGGCCACAGGGATCCCTACTCTGGTACAGTTTGGTAAGGCCACAAAACATTCCTTTGGAATTTCAATGGAAGCCCTAAAGGTGTCTTAACATTAGCATCCTGCATTCCTAAGGAACCACTAGCATATGAAAAAAGCCAAGGTCTTGCACAAAACATGGAACTCCGGGGAGTTGAGGCTAAAGTGGCCACTGAGAGTCTGCAAGGCTAATCATGGTAAAGAATGTTTTAGATCTCACTATTTAGCAGATTGCCCTTGATATAGTTTCAAAGGAATCATCCCTTCCGTACCCTGAGTAGAAAAGCAGGGTAGGATGTTGGTACAATGCAATTAGTATCATTATGAGGAAAGCAAGGTGAGATGCCAATTGAGTGGGACTTGCAACCTTATGAGGAGAAAAGTGCAAACACTTGAATCAATAAGGTGTGAATCTATATATTTATCTTCTCTCATATTAGTTATATTTTTGTGAGAAACATTTCAATTCCAATCCCTTTGATTTTGGAAAATGCTCTATGGGTTTCAATTTGTGGTTCACAAAGGCATTAAAATACAGATAAGAAAGAAACAACAGTTAAGTTTTTTTCATTACACCAGTAGAACACTCCCTACATAAACACAACGCAGGGGAAGAGAGTGATATTGAGGGCCATGTTTTTAGAGGTCTCAGTCCAGGCATGGCCAACTCTACTGCTGTGTGCCCAAGGTGGGGCAGCATACCAGGAGACAAGGACCCAGCAGAGGAAAGCTGGTCCCCACATGATGGCAGAAGCAGAGAGAGGGGAAGGGTTCACAGGGAAGAGGCACCCTTCCAAGGCATGACCTTGTTGACCCACCACTTCCAGTCATGCTCTACCTGTGTACAGTAACTACCCAGTTCATCCACTGAAACTAGGAAGGTCTTAAATGATTAAGCTCTCAGAAGCCAATTATTTGACCTCGGAGTATTCCTGTATTCACACAGAAACTTCGTGAGGGATACCTCATTTGCAAAGCACAAGAGGCTGCAAGCCTATCTACCAGGGACACTGAGGGAGAGGATCACACATTCAAGCCTAGCTTCAGCACATCAGTGGGATCTTGTCTCTAAATACAAAGACAGGAGGGGTACCTCAGTAGGAGAGTGCTTTCCTAAAATGTTGCTAGGCCCGGGGTTCAGTAGCCAGTCTCTTGGGTGGGGACAGAGGGGGTGCCGGAGAGAATGAGATCCAACTTTCTGCCCCTTCCTTCATGGGAGGATACAGCAGTGGAGTTCTCTGACCTTGATCTTGCCAGTCTACAGAACTGGGAGAAGTTAGCTTCTGCTAATATAAAACCCCATCGAAGGTCTTTTGTTATGGTAGCAGGGGGGTCACATCCATATCTTCCAGCTATTGGAAGGACACTTTTGCTGATTCTACCATTCGTGGCTTTCGTGTTTTCTCTTTTATCACCTTGAAGGTATCAACCCACTGCATTTTCGGTTGCAGGGATCTACTGAGATATTCAGTGAGTACTTTATAGGGGAAATTAGGATGATTCCTTCCTGCCTCGCACGCCCACAGGTGTTAGTACCAGGCTCCATAGTGTCTTAGGGAACGAGGCATTTTGGCGTAGTGTCACCATGTGAGTGGGCTGCTGCTACCCCTTTGGTAGCCATTATTTGGAGCTGGAAGAAAAGGGGATGTGGTATTTTGAGTATAGACATGTTGAGGTTTTCCAAAGGTGAATATTATTTCAGATTTTTAAACTTAAAATAAAAAGTTAATGAAAGTATTGTACAGGTTTTTAGTTTCTCAATAAGCAAACATCGGTCTCTACTACCCCAAAGCAAAAAGCTTCCATAGTTATTATTCCATAGTTATTAAGGTCCTGGGGGCGCACTAGTGAGATGACCACTGGAGGTTATGGCCACACTCCTGACTGGGCCACTTCATGCTCTGACCTCACAAGGAGCCATTGTGAGGGAACCTCAACCCCCTGGTATATAAGAGGGTGGCTGTGGCTGGGTGTTTGTCCATAAGTACAGGAAGCTCTTGGTGGTGACCTGTCGGACTCCCAGATAGCTAGAGCGTTTGTTGGTTGGCGGTTGGTGATTGTGGTCTTGGGATCTTGGTTTTTTTGATTTGGGTTTGTTGTTTTGTTTTGTTTTGTTTTTGCTTTTGGTTTGTTGTTTTGGTTTGTTATTTTCTGTTTTTAGCTAGCATCCTCAGGTGGGGTTCCTGCTCAGGATGCATAGCCAGAGTAGACAGACTAGCGTAGCGCTGCAGGGGCCCAGCTCCTGCCAAGAGCCGGCCTTCCAGGACCGTTATGAGGTCCTGAGGACCATCGGTCATGGCGGGTTTGCGGAAGTGATAGTAGCCCGCCATCTCCTCACTGGGGCAGAGGTTGCGGTCAAAGTCCTACCTAAGGTGAAGCGGAAAGTGGCCCTCTCTGAGTCGAGTGTGATGATGTCCCTGGAGCACCCCAACGTGATCCAGCTGTTCCAGGTGATCGACACCCGGGACCACACCTACCTGGTGATGGAGCACGCGGCTGGGGGCTCGCTGCTCAAGCACGTCCCGTCCAGGGGCTTGCAGCAGGGGGAGGCGCGGAGAGTGTTCCGGCAGATCGCGGGTGCGGTGGGCTACTGCCACAGCAAGGGCGTCGTGCACCTGGACCTCAAGTTGGCCAACATCGTGCTGGATGCGGGTGGCGAGTGCAAACTCGTGGACTTTGGCCTCAGCCTGAGGGTCAGGCCTGGGCAGAAGCTGAGCAGGACCTGGGGCACTCTCCCCTACCTTGCTCCCGAAATTCTCCGGAGGCAAGAATACGAGGGGCCCCCAGCCGACGTGTGGAGCCTGGGTGTCATCCTCTTCTATATGTTGACAGGAAAAGGCCCGTTTAGGACACGCTTGCGTGGGGCGATGAGGAGGCGCATCCGGGAGGGAAGGTATGCCATTCCTGACCGTGTTCCTCCCCAGGCGCGGAGGCTCATCCGCAGCATGCTGACCATGGACCCCGTGGGGCGCCCTACGGTAGCGCAAATCCTTCAGCACCCATGGCTGAGGGAGGGTGAGGAGGCTTCGCCCCATCAGGAGAGTGAGCCACGCCCCAAACGCCCAGACCCCGCCACCATGGCCGCCCTGCTGGACTTGGGTTACAACCCATACAAGACCTGGGTGTCTCTGACTAGTGGCAAGTTTGATGATGCGGCAGCCGCCTACCTGATCCTTCAGCACCAGCTCAGCCAGGGGGCAGGCTGCGTGCTCAAGGGGAACCCTGTGCCACCAAGGGCTGGACCGCACCCACGCCCCACAGACCCTGCCCCTGTCTCAGGCCTCCCTCGGAGGAGCGCCAGCGAGCCTGCCCTTCACTCCTTCCCCTGGCCACCTGAACATGGGCTTCCTGAGGAGGCCCAGCACACAGGGCAGAAGGACGTCAGGAGCACCAGCCTGCCTGGCACCGATCTCCGCCTGCTTCACGCAAGGATCTCCGCACTCCGCATAGCCCCCCAGCCTGCCCCTGCATCTCAGAAGCCCAGCGATTCCTCCAGGCACACCTCCACAGGGCCGCCCAAGGCCTGGAAGCGGGTGGCTAGGCGGATTGCCACCTGCTTCCTCCAGCTGTGTTGCTGCGCACCCTGGGGCAGGAGAGAAGAGGCTCCAGTGACCCGAGAGCAGAAACTTGGCAGAGGCAGAGCGAGAGTGGCTCCAGTGTGATGGAAAGCTCAGTCTGACCAACCCACTGGCACTCAGAGCAAGCTGTGCTCTCTGGACCCTGACACCAGGGCATGGGCCTCGTCCTGTGGACTCCAAACAGCTGCAGGATCCGGGTGTGCAACTGGCTCAGGCAGCTCTGCACCAGGCCCAGGCAGAGGCGCCTGTGGATCCACCTGGACAGCAGGAGTCTCCTCTGCTCCCACATGTGAGACACCAGAGACTGTTTTCCCTGGGACACTTGCCCCTGCACCTCTCTTCTCTGTCCTTTCTCCCATGTTTTCTGGCAGAGCACAGACATTTCTTGATACATTTGTTTCTCACAAAATTTATAATAAAATTGATGTTCTGAAGATCCAAAGAAGTGTGGTTAAGGAAATGGGGTCAGGTGAGGGGCAGGGAACAGGGCCTCAGGAACTTGTATGGAGCCCGGGGAGCCCAGCAGCACCTCTCTCCAAGGCTGGGACCAGTGTTCTGTCCAGTGCATTTGGAGACTTGTTCACCTTGAGCCAGCGCAGATGGGGCGTCCTTGCTCTTAGGCAATGTACTTAGGAACTCACTTGCCTTTTGCCAATGTCGTTGGGGACTCAGGCACTTTGTCCTAGTGTGGGCAGAGACTCACCTCCTTGACCCAGTTTGGATGGAGACTCCCCTGGAACCAGTGTAGGCATGACTCACATTTAGCTGGTGGTCTTTGCCAATGGGAATTCTTCTCCCAGTCATCAGTCCCCTCCCTGAGTTGGACAGAGGGGCTGGGTCCCAAGTGGTGGAGAAATCCTATCTGAGAAGCTCAGGTCTGGGCCAGGCTTGGATAGGAATTCTCCCTGTGGCCTGTTGATGTTTGTCTTCCCCCTGGGAGCAGTGTCACCCCTCCTCTGTGAGGGACACGGAAGGGCTGTTTCATTTAGATATTTCAATATGTGAATGCTCGTCCCCTTCACACTGAGGAAACACCCAGTAGCACTGAAACCACCGGTGCCACCCCTATGGCCAATGCCCAGTTCTCCCTTGTGGGCCACAAATGCTGCTTGTCCCTGAGGCCTTCTTTGGTCCTCCACTTCCTACAGTCTTCTCTTCCCTGCTTGTCATAAGTGCATTCAGGTGGCAATGGATATTTGGTCCATGCAGTTCCCCAGCTGACAGGAGGTCATGGCCATGGTCTAGCAAGCCAGATATGATATTCATCTTCCCCACCGTGAATAAGAGCAGGCCTCAGTTGCACACTGAGAGTCAAATATACCTGTTGCCCTTGTGATGTCTGAAGCCTCAGCTATTCACTGGGAGTAACAGAAAGTGGATTATGCAAGTGAGCAAGTGAAACACACAGATGTTACCATGTGGTAAAGTCGACCAATTTGTGAGGAAGCGTGTCACAAGAAGAACATGGACACCAGATAGCCCATTGACCATCAGGCAAATTAAGTTCTTAACTTGAAAATTTTTAAAAGGGTCTTGGGTTCCAGATGATATCGCTGGAGAGTTCCACCACACATTTAAAGAAGTATTAACCCCAATTCTGTAGTCAGTTCCGGGAAGTAGAACAGGGAACGATTCACAACTTATTTTACGCAACTGATATTGCCTAATTGTTATAGTGCAAAAGATGGTTCCAAAGCACAACGATGTACACAACCTAGAATTGATGGGCCAAGGTACATCATGAATATAGATATGAAAGTTCCTAGAGAATGCATTTTTTGGACAGACCCAAGATGTCATCTGATTGTATGGACTGATATAGAAATGTGAAGTGGCAGAATTCAACTTCCATGGATTAAAAAGAGAATAATAGGAAAAATAGGAATAGTGAGTGTTTGGGGTTAAATTACATCCCAAAACCTTTTGTTTAGGTTCTAAGGCCTTTTCCTGAGGAATGGCATTATTATGATGAAATTCCCTCTGGATTGGTTCATTCAGAAGTATGTTGATGCAAATTGGTTTTGTGGAAGGATTTGCTTACAATCCTTTTTCTTTCCATCCCACTGGCCACTGGTTCATGTTTTTGCGGGTAGAAATTTTTTCTTGCCATCTCAGGTACTTTCCTGCTTGGGGAGTTGGCCTACTCCTTTCGTCTATATATTTATCATCTATATATCATTTATGTTTTTATATCATTTATATCATTTATATTTTTTATCTATATATTCATCTATCTATATATTTCATCTCCACTGCTAGGTTTTCATGAGACATTTTTCCTGCTTTGGATGCCCCATCTTAGCTTTATGTGTGGGCATCTACTTTAGCTGATCCTTGAGACTTCCATGTCCTGTCAATCACCTAGTCCTCATCTCTTTAAGGGAGGCTCTGTGTGCCTCCTAGGGTCAAGGTGCCCACTGGATTTTGTGCATGTGTTAAAATAAAACACATGCTGAGTCAACATTTTCCTTTATGAAAACAGGTCTAACCAAGGCCTCCTGTCTTAAGAGACACTGAGGAGGCAGAAGATCCCTGCTCTCTGTAAAAGTGGCCTACTTTCGAATCATCTTCGGGGCTGGTTTCTTTTGTAGGCCTTTGCTCTGCTGGTCTGCATGGTTTTTCCTTGAAAACTCACAAAGGGCACATCTGCAGATACCATAGGGTCCATGGCTATGCCGAGTCTATAGATAGAAGGGGTTGGTGTGTAAAAAGAAATCAACAATTATGACACCTCAGCTCTGCAGCTCAGACAGTCCAACTGAGTCCCATTGGTGAGAAGGGTGGTGCACATAGTTTTGGGGGCTCAATGACTTATGACCACAACTGTGAATTAAATGAGTAATTCAGTTAGTGAGAGATTGACAACTCACGAAAATGTCACATTTGCTTTTATTTGACATATGGGACCTGAGATATGAAAACTGGCCCTGGAGTGTTAAAGTCTGTAAGTACAAAGGTGGATTCATGGTGAGTTATCAATGTACGTCCTACATGGTCAAGGAAAGGGTTCCTGTCAGATGGATGGGATGGCTTTGAACTCATCGCTAAGAAATATATTTATCATTAACAAAAACAGGAGACAGCATTATCTTAAAATGGTGGTGTGACAGTGTGAGCCATTCAGAAGGGTCTGGCTCTAACAACATGGAGGAGCCCAGGTTTTCTTTATTTATAGCATTACAGATGAAAGGGGGACTGGTAGGAGCTTCTTCAGTGAGAAACAGGATGGGGTAGAGTTATTCAAATCATATTGCTCTAGGGGGTCATTGGCACATCCAGGGTCTGCAAATTCCAGAGGTGAACCACTGCATGGAAACCAGGCACTCTAGGCAATCTGGAACAATATTTCGTAATTGTCAGTTCCTGAAAGCCAGATTTCCATGTCGAATAGCTCAACCAAATCTGGTTTTATTTGCAGGCCATTTATGGTGCCCCACCATGAGTTCCATGGTACATTCAGCAACTCCCATCACAAAGGTGCATCATATGGTAAGCTCAGAACCTTGAGAGCACAAGGGTAACCACATGGTAAGCTTGTATCCCTCTAAAAGAACTAGGGTGAATACAAAGTATAGCTCAAGACCCCAAGGGCTCATGGGTGAGCATATGCTTTGAAGTCATTTTTTAATACTGCCACATAGGAAATCAACAGCTTCCAAGACAAGACCAAATTTTTGGTCTTGACACTTTGGAGGCTGCACTATGGGTTTAAGCTTCCTTTCTGATGCTTCGAGAGCCTAGAGAAAACCTGCCTGGCATCCTCAGACAGAGCACTGTGCCCATACCCTATTTGTGTGGAGAACAGAAATGGGAACAGGAACAGTAAGGTACTATGGGCCAGGTCAGTGTTCCCTCAGACTCCAGAGCACCATGGCCACACCAAGTGAGAAACACACTCCAGTGATCCTGTAGGACCTGGCCCGGAGTGTCCACAACTTTCACATGATTCTAAAGGCAATTGTTTAAAAACTCCTAAGGATTACTGAACATATCACAAGAGTCCTGAGCAAAGAAAAGTGTGATCTAGGGGAGGTTGCCTTCTTCAGGGAGTGTTGACTTGGTAGGATCAGGCTAATGGGGTGAGTGGACTTTAGAGATATGAAGGGACAGGAAAGGAGTGGTGAAGTATGAGATAGGCATTGCCATTGATAGGTCCTTGGCAGCCCTCAGTGTTGATGCTAATAACAGGGATGAGGAATCTGTAATATGGTGCATCACAGAAATGTTCCTTTAGCAATTTCAAATATTAATAGGATGCATGTTTTTTCCAGTTTTCCTCAGTTGTGCCTCCTTGTATTTTTTTTCTTGTTGCCTCTTAAAAACATTTTTCAAGGTTGCTTTCCAAGAAGAATTCAAAAAGTATGAAGTTAAATGGTGATATTCTTCATCTCTTAATTCTGACACTGCCATATATTTGAGCATATGCCTTATATTATTGATGTCTTAATTATCATTCTGGCTCCATTGTTTTTATCACAATTAATTTTGCTTATTAAAGGAATATTTGTTGAAAATGTCCTCTCATTTTAGGCTGTTTTTCTATCCTTTTAAAAGTGATTTATATGGATGAAATATTAATGAACATATCCCAGATACAGAAAGATAACAATGTCTTCAAATAAATACTTCCTTGATGTTTTTAAAGGACAATCCATTGATTTCCAGTACATCCCAGTTCTTCCAAGCCTGCTGTTCATTCTTTGAGAATCTGTAGAGGACTCATTTTTCCCACTGGTATGGTCATTCACTCTATAGCTTTGTTTTGACTTATCCATATGGTAAAATAGGTTATAAACATTTGGTTTTTAAGTTAACTTTACTTGGATTTTAAAAGCTATGATTAAAATGCAAGGTTAACAGTGCAAACGAGAGCACATTGTAAATTTAGTAACCACTTTTAACAGACAAATACATTTTTTTCATAGATAATGAACAAATGCTGTTCAGTTGAATTTACACTTGACCTGAGCGGTCCTACAGTTATAAAGTGCTATGTCTATTTTAAAAAATCATATGTATACATGTGTGTGTCTCCATCCCAACCTATTTAAAATAAGTATAAATTGCTGTTTGAATCACTAAGATCATATTTTTGTTAAATATGTTTCCTATTAACATGTAAATTGAGTCAAAACTTAATGTAGGGTTCAAAAAACTTCATTTTTTCAATACTGTATTAGGGTTCTCCAGAGGAACAGAATCATCAGGTGATATAATTATCATAAGGAAATTTATTAGATTGGTTCACAAAACTAGTAGCTGGATAGTCCATGATGGCTGTATAGGCTGGAGAGCTGGAGGAACCAGTATCTGGGCAGAGCAAGGTGCTGAAGCCTCAGAACAAGAGAGATCAAAGATGCTACTTCAGTCCAAGACTGAAGGTTTCTACAAACTCTCTGGAGAATCCCTAGCAGAGTCCACTTTGCAGGAGTAAAGGATTGAGAGTCAGGCAACAGTAATCAAAAACCCATTCAAAAAGATTTGAGCTCACTCTGCTATTGCTTCCTTGTTCTTCCAACATTTATTCCATCCAAGCCTCCAAGCAATTAGATGGTGCAGTGCATGCATAAGGGAGGGTCTTCACTTCAGTTCACTATTCAACATGCCAATCATTCCTACACACATTCTCATTAACACATCCAGAAACCTCTGAATCTTTGGCATCTCTGAATCCAATCAACTTGACAGTTTAAATTAACCACTACAGAACAATTAGGTTTCCAAAATGATAAAAATATGGTGTCTCTGTGATACTTAGTAAAGTATTCACTTACCAGATGTAGTTATTGAATATTTGAAATATGGCTAGTGTGAGTTTTCAGAAATGATAATATTGTGCAAAATACTGATCATCTCTTTTCGAGTGGTAATCTCTTAAGGAAACACACATTCCTTGGCCCCAGTTTTCTGGACAAATGGCATAAAAAAAACTTTAGTTCTGTTTTCTGCTCCAGTTTCTCACATTAAGCCTTTCTAAAAACTGTCAGCAATATTCATGCCACTAACTCAAAACTCTGCTGCCTTGAAATATCCTCCGTCAGATTAATTTGTCTATCACCTTAACAATCAGCCTCATGCAAAGTTTCAGACATGGGCAAAATGTAGATAAGTCCTTTGTCAGAATATAACATGAGTAGCCTCAGGTCCAATTCCCAATAGAGTCTTCATTTTCCTATGAAACCTCATCAGCATGGTCTTTACTATCTACATTATGGTCTTCTGAGCTCCCAACAGAATCACCCATTAAACATTCCCCAGCCTTTGTTTTTAGATCTTTTCAACTTCTTCCCACAAACCAGTTGCAAATGGTATTCTGTACCACATGGTAAATTTCATCACTGTAATGACTCTGTTCCTCAAAACCAATTTATATTTTAGTCAACTTTGTGTGGCTGTGAGAAATATAACTGAGGAGAACAAATTAGAGGAGGGAAAGTTTATTTGGATTCATGCTGTCAGAGGTTCAGTCTATGGTGAACTGATTCCATCACTCTTTGCCTAAGGTAAGGAAGAACATCATGGCAGAAGGAAGATCCTCACCTCATGGCAGGCAAGAAGGAGAGAGAGAAGGGAAAGGAAACAGGGAAGAAGAACTCTTTCAAGGCTGGTGACCCACCTCCTACAGCTGTGTCTGACCTGCCTCCAGTTACCTTTCAGTCAGTTCATTCAAACTGGTATAGACTGATCAAGTTTCAGTATTTGCGGTGAAATAATTACACCTTCAAAGATTCCTGCATTAACAGAGAAGTTTTGGGGGAACACCTCATATCCAAATAATAACAGGTAGTGTCAGTCTTCCAACTTTGCTCTTCAATATTCAATTTGCTATTCTGAATCTTTTGCTTTTGCATATTAACTTTTTAGAGTAGGCTTGCTGATCTCTACACAATAACTTTGCTGGGTTCTTGATTGGGATAGCTCTGAATTTATCAGTATAAATCTTCATCTTGATACTATTGTCATATTATCCATGAATATGAAATTAATTGAAGGTAATTAATTATTCATTCAATTTCTTAAATATATGTTGGCCTATCCAGTTTGTCTATTTCTTCTTGCAATTGGTCCATTTCATATCAGAAATCACACTTGTGGGTATAGAGTTTTTTCATAGTAATCCTTTTTTATTCTCATAATGATGATAGAATTGGCAATAATCTTTCATTTCAGGTATAATTTGTGTTATTTCTCTTTTTTTTCCTTTCTTTTGGCTTATTGTTTTCCTGGTTTTAATACCTTTGATTTCTAGTCTACTTTTCATTATTTATTTTCTTATGACTACTTTGAATTTAATTTGCTTTTCTTTTTCTCATTTCCTAAAGTGGATGTTTAGACCTTTTATTTTAGATCTCTTTTAGTCTTCTTACATATGCATTCAGTTCTATAGCTTTCTGAACACTGCTTTCATTGCATCCCATACATTTTGATAAATTCTTTTCTCATTTAGATTCAGCGCAAAAGAAAGTAATCTTTTTTTGTAAACAAGAAATTGAAAATTTTATCTGGATTTGTTTTTGTTCCTACAAATATTTATAAGGTTTCTTCTGATAGGGGAGGTAGGTTATCTCCGATGCACTATTTTGTTGGACTCTTGGCTCTCTCTTTTTGACATAGGGAACCTCCTTGCCTTAAGACCTGGAATATTTCAAGGCTTTAAACTGAGACAATCAAAGGGCTTATCCACTTGTATTTTTTCCCTAGAGACCTGAATATATATATGTATATGTATATTTATATATACATACATATATGCATGTGTGTGTGTGTGCGTGCATTTTATATATATAAATATATATAAATATATTCTATATTATTATATATAAATATATATATTCTATTATGTATTTATATATAAATTCCCCCAGAAATCAAAGTGTATCCTTCTGTAAGATTTTGTAATCAACTGGCATATTTTAAAATTCATAGTTTTATTCAGGGATACTGTTTTCTCTTGAACAGAAAGATTATATTGAAGATGGAAATTTCTCAACTTTAGTCTTCTGTGATCTATTGAGGCCCAATGAGAATTATCAAATTAGGGAATTGTAGAAAAATCTCAGGATAGAGTTTGGTAATTTTTAAATAAGATAAGTGAATTTTCAGGGTTGAAACTTAAATGGAGGTCCTGATTTGCATTTTATTTTTATAAAAAAATGTAGCAGTCATTTTTTGAAATATAATTATGCTTATTTTGATGATTCCTTCAAAACCATCCAGTTTCACTGATTCCACCAATAATTCTACTATTCTCTTTCTTACAAGGATAGTTGGGATTACTTTTTTGGATTTATTGTAAGTTGTCGGAGAAGCAGGAAAATATCTTTCACTGCTTTTTAGGTTATTGACACCTTGAAAGTAAATAGTTTCTAAGAATATACCTGAAAATCATGGTATTATAACCATATGTAGTTTTACTTATTTTTCATAATTCTATATTTCATATTAGCTTTTCTATTTTAATTGCCTAAAACTTATAGGATACTTGAGTATTATAGGATCAAATCGTTTACATCTTATATTAGAAAAAACCACACTCCTCCCTTATTATGGAATCCTTCATAAGACTAACATCTAATATTCTGTTGTTACTATTAGTTTTACTTACATTTATTTCCAAGATTATTGATGCCTACTCTTTTACATTTTGAAACTTATTTTTAAATGATCTTAGTGGTCATAGATTGTTTACTTCCTTCCCTTCCTAACAGAACTCTACTGATTTCAACATAATGAGAACATTGACATTATAATCAGTAAGAATTTTACTAGTTTGTCACATAATGACATTTCTAGGATCTATTGAGATATGTAAGAATATTTGTACCAACACTAAATTATGCAGGATTTCTATGATTTTTTATGATTTTTCCTTTCCCTTATATGTAGCTTTTAAAACTTTGAATGTAAGATAATCTTATTAATAATTAATTTTATAATGGTGAGAAGATTTAATATAAGATCTGTCATAACAAAATTCTAGTATATGATATGTTATTGTTGATTACAGCTACAATGTTGTTATCTGCCTTGACTGAAACTTCATGCCCTTTACCAGGAGCTCCTCATTTCCTGTTCCCCTCAGCCCCTAGGTAATGGCATTCCACTTTTTGATTTTACAAATCTGACTGTATTGGATACTTTATATTAGTAGAATCATGGTATAATTTTTTTCCTGTGACTGACATATTTCACTTAGCATGGTGTACTCAAGTTTCATCCATGATGTCACATATGGCAGAATACCCTTATTTTTAAGACTAAAGAGTGTTCCATCATATGTATATACTACATTATCTTTATCCAGTCATCTGATGGTGGATATTTGGGTTATTTCTGTATCTTAGCTATTATTAATGGTATTACAATGAGCACTGAAGTGTTAATATCTCTTCAGGATCCTGATTTCAATTTCTTTGAATTAATACTCAGAAGTAAAATTGCTAGATTATATGGTAGCTCCGTTTTTAATGTTTTGAGTAAGGTCCGTACTGTTTTTCAAAATAAATGCACTGTTTTGCATTTTTATCAACAGCATGCATTGGTTCTAATTTCTCCACATATTTCCCAATACTTACTATCTTATTTTCTTGATAATAGCCATTCTAATAAATGTGAGATGGTATTTATTTATGGTTTTTATTTATTTTTTCCTGATGGTTAGTGACATTGAGCATTTAAATCAAATAAACCTGTGTTGACCATTTGTCTGCCTTCTTTGAATAACTGTGTATTCAAATTCTTAGCCCAAATTAAAATTGGTCATTGCTATTTTTGCTACTGAGTTGTAGAAGTTCCTTATATATTTTAGTTCGTTGTCAGATATGTGGTTGGCAAATATTTTCTCCCATTCTTTAGGTTGTCTTTTTTGGTTTGCTAATTGTTTCCTTTGTTGTTTAGAAGATTTTAGTTTGATGGAATTGCATTTTTCTATTTTCACTTATGTTGACAAGTGATTTTGGTGATAAATATATATCATTATCCAGACCCATGTCATGTAGTTTTTCATTTACATTTTCTTCTAGGAGTCTTATATTTTCCAATGTTACATTAAGACCTTTAATTTATTTTGCATATGAGTATTTAGTTTCCCAAAACCAGTTGTGGAAGAGATATCCTTTCCTCATTAGATATTGTTGGTATTCTTGTAGAAGAAGATCAATTGATGAAATACATATGGATTTACTAGGGGTCTCTCTATTTTGTTCCACTGGTCTGTAGGTCTGTCGGTATTTTTTTTTCTATTTCTGTTAAAAAATAACAATTTTATTTTGATAGAGATACATCAGATTTGCAGATCACTTTGAGTAGTGTGGACATTTTAACATTAAGCATCCTAATACGTGAACATGAATGTCTTTACTTTTGTTTATATCATGTTGAATTTCTTCTTTCAATGTATTAGTTTTCAGTATTCAAATGTTTCACCTTCTTGAGTTTATTCATAAGGAATTTATTCTTTTTGGAGCTCTTGTGAATGGGATTGTTTTCCTTGTTTTTATAATTTTCTGTTTTTAAAAGTTTAGCTTCCTCTCTCTTGCTTGGTAAGTATCAGCTTCTCACAGCCATATCATAAGATGATGGTACAAGTATCCTTTCAAAATACTATTGAGAATTACTTTTCTAAGTTGCTCAATGCATTAAAAATGTAATCTTTTTAATTTTGATTTTACTGTACTTTAATTTTTCTATTAAGAGATTCACCTTTATTTATTCAATTAATTTTCCCAGAAAAATGCTTTTACATTTGTTCAGATGAGTGATATAAATACCGTTTGTAGAGAATAATCTTTTCCCATTTCCCGTATTAAAAAAACATAGGTTACAGATACAATATGCAAGCTTCGCCTCTCCCAATACTTCTAGAGTAGCAAATGGAGGCAATTTCAGTAATTTCCTATAATGCAGTTAAATTATGTTATTGCTTTGGTGTGACTTTATATATTAGAATCCTTAAAGAATGCAGTAATTCCTCTTTCTTAGCCAATTTCTCTTTAGATTACAAATGAATTCTATAGATTCAGTGTTGCAAATTATGAAGAATCATTAGAAAAATTGGCCAGGCTGCCTAGTACTGTTAAGGATACTTAGGCAGCATTTTTTTTTTCATAATAATCACCCTGCTGCTGAAGATCATCTTTAAGGAATGAAGTAAGAGCTTTTCTTAGCTGAAAATTTAGTCTCACAGTAAATAATGATAGCTTATTTGAAAGGAAGAAAAAACTTCATCATTCTATTTAAAATGGGGAAGATCCTATTATTTTAAGAAATGTTTTGGAAAATCAATGTTCTCAGTACTTTCTGTTCAGAAGTGGTTGCTTTAGAAAACACTACTACAGTGTTGTGCTGACATCAGAGATGCTAACTCTAGTAAAGAGTTCGTCCTGCAGTGAGCTGTGCTATTAGTTGTTAAACAGAAATGAACTTTTTGAGTTCAGCTTCACTCAAAAAGCTAGGGAAGAAAATAATACAATAGTTTTGGAGGAAAACTAACTCTGAACTTCATCATATGACAAGATGTAGCCAAACAGAAGTTGATATTCTTTGGAATATCAGTGATATTAACAGTGATGATGATAGGACCCTATCTTTTGGCTCTTTTATCTATCTAATAATTTGTTTAATGGTGGTACCAGTACCTTTCTTCTTAGTGTGAAGTGTTTCTACTTGGTAAAATGTCTAACAAGAATTCAATTTAATTAGGCCTATTATATTACTGAATTTCAATAAAAAATTTTGAATTATGGATGTCTGAACATATTCTCTTACAAATTTTAAAATCTTGATTGTGCTTCATTTATTCAAGAAGTCCCTATAAAGTTATTGCTATGCTGAGTTCTGAGCTGCATGCTATTCAAAGTGGTAAAGCAATGTATTTATTGTATTTGAAGTCTTCATTATCCAATTGGCAGGGGAAGGCAGAAAAACATGTGAAACAAGTAGGAAACAATTTAAGGCAGAAGATAAGTATACAAATGCCTCATATAAAGATCTGTTGTGTGGAATATCACAAGGAGGGGAATGATATGCATTACAGAATATTTTGTGAAATCCTCTTATAATGTCTTCGACTTTTCATAGATCTTGAAGGTCAAATAAGACATGGATATAGATAACCTTACCCAGTAAAAATGCATGCTTTTGTAACTTTGAATTAATTTGAAGTTGATACACCGAATAAGAGCAGTGTAGCAAACAATACATTGAATTACAAAATTCTGCAGTGAGCTAGCAGTGTCACATAATCAGCTTCTCTAGCTTCTGCAAAATTCACTGCTCTTGATCAGTCACATGGTATTGTATTCAGATTGACAAACTCACAAGATGCCGTAACTTTCACCTATCACCATGGTTGCTTAGCAGCTTTAAGAGAGAATGGAATAACTTAATGGAGATTTTGTACCTTCAAGGCACAACTTGCAATTGTTTCAGATAATCCTCATTTCTGATGCATGTGGTCACAAAAGACATCACTGGGTGATTGCAGACCATCTCAGTTCCCTCAGAGAGGGAATTCCTCTCTTTGAGGTTTCCTTAACAAGGATGATTGAATCAAGTCCCAAATCCTTAGGTGTCCTTGAGGTGAAAGATGGGTTAGAAACCACCTGTTGACCTTCTACTTCCAGCCTCATTGTCTTTACCTATAAGAAATGGATTGACTTACATGGGCTTTTATTTAAAAAAAAATATGTGGCTCACATTCTAGGATCACCATCTACTACTTGTGTAAATTTGAACTAGTTGTTTAACCTCTCTGAATATCCATTTCATTGAAAGAAAAACACGTATGAAAATACCTATTTCTTGTGCTTGTTATGTGGTTTAAGTGAACCAAAATACCTCTGCTATAATATGGAAGGTCAGACAATTTTAATTTAGAATTTAAATACTATCTTTTTTTTTTATCTGCAACACTGGCAGAATTATTCTTGCCTTTATTTCTGTCCTGATTCTAATGGACTGTTAAAATGTATTGTCAAAAATAAATAAATAAAAGGAAAATGGATTTTTAAGATAAGTCAAAGAGAATGAGTATCTCTGGGGATGGGATGGGTAAATTTTCTTGGGATCAAAAAGGGGACAGAGGAAATGAAAAGTGAAGAAAATAGAAATTGCTAGACTCTATAAGAGTTGATTCCAGAAAAAGTGCTCTGAATAGAAAGGGTACTCATGATTTGAGAAGAACTAGGTGATGTTCTTTAAATTGTCTAATGGTTTGGTTCCTTTCTGGCTTTTGAGAGACCTCATGTGCAGAATACTAGGAAGTTATGGATCTTTGTGCTTGGGAGGCCTGGGGACATGGTAAAGACAGAGGAGTCCTTTGACTTTTTTCTTTCTTTCTCTGGCTCTAAGAAATTATGATCAATCTAAGATCTGGACATTTTAATTGCTTTAACATTCACTACTCTTTTCTACTACTGAATTTATCTTGGAGAATATCTCATTGATTACTGAATTGTCTAAAATGATTAAATTGGTTATTTTAGATGTGTCAACTCAGTAACTTATTAGATTTTAGATTTTCTTGAGATGAAAAACATCTCAGTGAGTTACTGGACAGAGTAAAGGACTACTTTTTATCTTTATCCCTTTACTAAACCACACAGTTGTGTGATATATCATCACAACTACTATCAAAACAATTAAAACCCATTTTCTATAGTAATCTGTCATCTTTTCATCAAAGGTTGACTAGTTTTGAGAAAATAATTTTCAATCCTAAGTTTTAGAACAGGACAGAATGTAATGTTTTCAGTCAACCTTTATTTGTGGCCTAACTAAAGAAGAACCAAAAGGAATTTTTTTTCTCTTTTGGTTTTCCTTGACAATTTTATCCTTTTCTGATAATGAGAGACATATGTAAAATAAAAAATAATATGTAAACAATGAATTATTTGAGATTTTAGGCAATCCAGTTAGAAAACAGAATTATTTCTATATTCACTTGCTTATTTGGAAATTACACATTTTCAACTGGTATTTTCTAGTGGGCTTTATCAATACTGTTACTTTTAATTTTGGAACATCTTGTATATTCATCAGCTATTGCAACAATAAATGGGTTTAACAAATAATTCTAAAATAGCTTCTAAGCGGTTAGAAGTTCATAACAATAGACATTTATTTTTTATTTTTATGGTGCATAAATCTGTGGGAGAGCTGGGATCCTGTTAGGCTTGACTCTAGATTGTAAGTTGGGTTTGGCTCTATGCCACATGTGTCACTCTGGAATGATCAATTATTGGGGCATGCTTGTCTTATCATTATGACAGACATACTAGGAGACAAAACTATGTAAGCCTCTGCTCACAATTCATCCATTCATGTTTCATTGGGTAAAACAAGTAACAGTCAAGTCACATTGGCTTACTTATAATTTGCTAAATTATAGATTTATCAAAGTCTTATGGCAAGGGGAATGTTAAGTACTATTCTCTAGCAGAAAGGGAGTGAAGGATTGGAACTAAATGTCCTCAACAATGGGTCCAATTGCTCCCCAAGAAACTGTCTGCTCAACCCAATCATACTGTTTTCACTGAATTAGACTGTACTAGGTATTGCTTGGGCTAGACTGAGAGAGAACTGAATGTTCTTTTCCCAGAAATGAGGAACATTTGCTGTTTATGCAGAAATCACACACAAAGCATTGACCATTTTAAATGCCTAGATTAATAGACCAATTTCATAAATACATAACTGGCCAGAAATGCCCAATCCAAGCAGGTTACAGGGAAATACAAAGGAGATGTTCTGTTCACCCAAAATGATCCTACTTTCAGGTTATCTTAACTTCTTTTAGGTTATTTTAACTTCTCTCTCATGACTCATTGTGATTCTGGACAATATTACATATGACAATGGCCTGTTTCACAGTGAATCTCAGCCTATAGCAGACTCAATCAACTAACCACCACCCAGCTTGCTCTTAGTCAATTGGAGTAATAGACGAATCAATGAATGAATATCCTGGTGTCATTTTGAGTGTCACTATTTTATATCTCTAAAACTATAAAACTGATCGAGTGAACTCTTGAAAGTATGGAGGTCAGGAACCGTAGATGCCTTTGCTATTTCCCCATTATAGCACTAGTCTTGAGTATCCTTTATCTTGGTGGGGAGGCCTGCAGGCATGATGGAGACAGAGAGGGCCCTAGAATTGAATGCAGAACCCAGTAACAACTGTGAACAGATTATTTTGCTTTTTCAGGTTAAACTTTTTACTGGTATTTCTGGTTCAAAGTCATCACAAACTGTGGTTCACCTTTTCCGCTGTATTTGGTATTCTGCTATAAAAATAGTCCTTTGGTTAAAGATAGGAAATCTCTTCTGTTATTATGGCAGGTGTTGGGGGATTATTTTAGATTTTGATATCCTCCTAAGAGGAAACTCAAATCTGCATGGTCTGAAGAAGAGGGAGCAGATGAAATCCCAAGATTTGGCGCTATTCATTTGACATGTAGGCATAAAGGGGACTTGCCAGCAGCAGTGATGAAGAGGAACATGGTGAGGAACTGGGAGCTCAGTGAAAGAGGTGCATGTTCATGAATCCCAAGCCTCAAATATAATACAGTTCTCAAATGCACTGGAGTCGTTCATGCCATTGTGTTGCCCTTATCAGAACATGGTTCTTAGAACAATTGCAAACCACACTCTGGTTGCTGAAGACCCCGCCCATTACAAGAAAAACACTTATTGATTTCCGGATGTTGAACCAACCTTGCATCCCTGAGATGAAACCCACTTGATCATGGTGCACTATCTTTTTAATATGCTTTTATATGTGATTTGCTAAAATTTTCTTAAGAATTTCTGCATCTATGTTCATTAGGGATATTAGTCTGAAATTTTATTTCCTTGATGTGTCCTTCTCTGGTTTTGGTATCAGGGTGATATTAGATTCATAGAATGAGTTTGGAAAGATTCCCTCCTTCTCTATTTCATGAAATACTTTGAGGAGTGTTGGAATGAACTCTTCTTTGAAGGTCTTGTAGAACTCGGCTGTGAATCCATCCGGTCCTGGACTTTTCTTTGTTGGTAGGCTTTTGATGACTTCTTCTATTTCCTTGCTTGAAACTTATTTATTTAAGTTGTGTATTTCCTCCAGATTCAGTTTGGGTGGCTCATATGCCTCTAGGAACCTGTTGATGTCTTCCAGGTTTTCTATTTTGTTGGAGTATAAATTTTCAAAATAGCTTCTAATTATGTTTTGTATTTCAATTGTGTCTGTTGTAATATTTCCATTTCCATCACGAATTTTAGTAATTTGGATTTTCTCTCTCTTTCTCTTCATTAGTGTGGCTAAGGGTTTATCAATTTTGTTTATTTTTTCAAAGAACCAACTTTTTGTTTTTTCAATTTTTTGAATTGTTTCTTTTGTTTCAATTTCATTGATTTCAGCTCTGATTTTAATTATATCCTGTCTTCTACTACTTTTGGTGATGGTCTGTTCCTCTTTTTCTAGGACTTTGAGCTATAATGTGAGGTCATTGATTTGTTGAATGCACTCCATGCAATGAATTTCAATAGATGAATGGATAAAGAAACTGTGGTATATAAACACAATGGAATATTACTCAGCCATAAAGAAGAATAAAATTATGGCATTTGTAGGTAAATGGATGATATTGGAGACTGTCATGCTAAGTGAGATTAGCCAGTCCCAAAAATCCAAAAACCGAATGATCTCTCTGATAAATGAATGATGATGCATAATGTGGGATGGAAGGGAGGCAAGAATGGAGGAAGGATAGATAGCATAGAGGGAAGGGAGGGGTGGGGTTCGGGTGGGGGGGCAAGAATAATAACAGAATGAGACAGACATCATTGCCCCGTGTACATGTATGAATGCACAGATGGTGTGACTCTACTTTGTGTACTCTGTTCTCCATTTGTTTACAATGGATCAAAATTAAATGAATAAAAAAAAAAAGAAAGAAGAACAACAGAGAACCCAGGTTGCATTGAAGAAGGTTGGGTTGTCATTGCTTTATGTCTTTGTGCTGTTACTCTGAGTTTGCTTTTTTGACTTCTTGGGTATTTAATTCTTTTGTTATCTGTTATACATAGATACACTCTTAGAGAACTGGATTATTTTGAATCCAAGCTTTACTTCTGAAGTGAACCTGAATTCAATGAGTTCATTGGCCAAGTCCAGGATTGAACCCAAGTGTTTTTTGTGAAACCTGAAGATACTTGAAGCACTGTTTTCTGAAGCTTCAGAGAAAATTAGATTTATTATTTCTTTCCTATTTATTTCCAAGAGGAAACTTAGAAATAAAAATCAAACCAGCAAGTAGAATTATAGGCAGGAAGGTTTCAACCTAATATAAAATGTTTTTCCTTACCTTTAAGGCAGGTTAATAATTAGATTGTTGAGAGTAATTGGCTGCATTGGACTGTTTTCCATACTGAACTGGATGACATCATTCACTGAGTTTGAAAATTAAACTAATTTTACTGAGATTTCCTAGATAGAAGAGAAAAAACATTTCAAAAATTCAGGGCACAAATCTCTAGAACATCTTCTCATTTGATTCAAGAGCTCATTTTGACTCAGGCTTCTGGGATACTGGTTGCAATCCCTCTTCATGGGACAATCAGAGCAGTCAGTTCAGAATTCAATGCCTCTGGGCCCAGGGTAGGTCTGCCTTTGTTGCAGGCAGTGTGCCTTGGTGATGCAGTGGAAGGCCCTGGGAAGGCATGTTGGACATGAGATGTAGTACTGATTCGGCCACTTTATAAAACTGGGAGGTTGGTCTTCTTAAGGTCAATTCTTGCCCTAAAATTCAGTGATCGATATGGAAAGGGTTGAAGATGACATTAAAGAACAAGAATAGTTTGTAGTATCTGTGCTTCGTTTCTCTGCTTACCTTATCCATTTTCCAACACTGATGACATTTAAAAGAACAAAGGGCATTGAGACTGTAGACCAAGTTTTCTTTCCTGGATGCACAGCTTCCTGAATGGTGATGCTAATCTTCCTCTCTCCAGCCTCTTCTCCTATATTTAGAAGGACCCTTCAAAGCTGTGAATCTACTTTTGATTATCTGTTTAAAAGCTTTGGTAGTTTTCTTTATCCTTTACAATTAACTCAACTTGTAACAACTTACAAGAGGGCCAAAGAATCTCATTCTGTTATTATTACTTGTTTGCTCCCTGCTATTGTATTCTTTGATAAAATAAACCAAATTTATATCAAGAAATCAAACAAGTGATATTACTTCTCAACTCTGGGGCACTTACACAGCTCTCTTTCATCCTTGGGTGCTCTAATCCCACCCCTTCATCTGCCTAAACCTCACTATTATTTAGGTTTAGGCTTCAAGTTATTGTCTTAGAAAGTATTGCTTGAGTCTGGGGGATACAGGACTCTGTATTTCTTGTGTCAGAACAACCTGCTTTGTTTCCTGGTATATTTTATTATAAGCTCTGTGAAATTAGGGCCTATATATACTTTGCATGCATGTATTCCAACCTGCAGCTCAGCACCTGGCTACCGGAAAAATGATGGAAAAATGATGACCTGAGTTTTAATTCCAGTTCTGAAATTTCCTAAATGTATTATCAGGGGAAAATTTTTCTGATATTTCTAAATATAATTCTCCCTTTTTTAAAATATTTTTTTTAGTTATAGATGGACACAACACCTTTATTTATTTATTTTTATGTGGTGCTGAGGATCGAACTCAGGGCCTCACACATGCTAGGTGAGTGCTCTACCACTGAGCTGCAACCCCAGCCTTATTTATAAAAGTAGGTCTTGGGTTAATTGATCTTTTAGATCTATTTCTAAAATACTGTAATAGTAATTTACTATTATAGTATGCATACATTTAACATGTCATAAACAGGCTGTAAAAGTATACTGTTTAAAATTAATTTCTATCTTTAGCATTCATTTCATCTGATGCAGAATAGTGCTATGCATATAGCAGTTCCTATAGGATTTTTTCTAAGCATACATGTGTTTTAGTTAGCTTTTTCATTGCTGTGACTACAAGACCAACAAGAACAATATTAGAGGAGAAAAAGTTTATTTGAGGGCTCACAGTTTCAGGGTCTTATTCTATAGAATGCTGGCTCCATTTCTCAGGGCTCAAGGCAAGGCTGAACATCATGGCAGGAGAGTGTGGCAGAGGGAAGCAGCTCACCTGGTGATCAGGAAGCAGAGACTCCACCTGACACATACAAATACACATACCCAAATCCATACCCAATTCCCACCTCCTCCAGCCACACCCTACCACTTCAGTTACCATTCAGTTAATCCCTATAAGGGGATTAATTAACTGATTAGTTTAAGGCTATAACCCAATCATTTCTCCTCTAAACCCCCTTCCATTGTCTCACATGTGAACTTTGAGGGACGCCTCACATCCAAACCATACCAATATGTCAACTCATTTAATCCTCATAGTAATGAAAGTAAATCAGTATTATTTTGCCCAATTTACACATGTGAAAACTGAACACACAGAGGAAAAGTGACTCGCCCAGTGTTACAAATCCTAGACAGAGCTAGAATTTGAACCCAACTGATCTGATTCCTGAGTGAGTGATCTTAGTAGTATGCACCAGATCTACCATAGGTAAGAAAATTCCATTTTTCAGTTTCAGGTCAACTCTGTGGAACAATTTTATTCCACATTTCACTTTAAATTCAATCAAGGAAATGCTTGGATTGTGAGGGCTGTAAACTTGTCAGTGGATCAGTCCATTTGATTAATTAATAATTTGAATTTAATAATTTGAATGGATCACCAGGTGATAGGTGAGGCATGACTGGAGGAAGTAGGTCACCGGGGGTATATCTTTGCAGACTGTACCTGTCTTGTTTATTTCACTCTCTACTTCCAGGCTGCCATGATCTGCGGAGCTTTCTTTCACCATGCCCTTCTGCCTTGATGTTTCTGTCTTGGAGCCAGCTAACTATGTACTGAATCTTCTGAAACTGGAAGCCAAAATAAATCTTTCCTCCCACAAGTTTTTCTTGTTAAGTACTTTAGTCAGAGTGATGAAAACACATCATCTGTCAGAAGGGTCCAAACTGCATCATCCAATGAGTCTGTGAGACTTCTTTGGGACCTTAGAACTCTTTCTCAGAGCTCACTTGCATACCACTTTGGTGAGTCCTAGGAAATTTTGAGATGCTGACTTATTTCACTCTGGTACCACATGGATTTCAAGGGTGTTCTTTAATTCTGCAGTTCTTAGGTCAACCATCTATTGTACCGTTTCTACTCTACTTCTGCTTACTGTGAAGGTTTGACAAGCTTCCACAGGAAATGAGCAGCCTCTCCTAGATTGATCTAGAAAGCAGATTACAAGTTCATCCAACTTTTACAATCTCAACATTATAGAAAGCTCAGGTTCCACCTCACGTATGACTTCAATTAAAACTAAATTCTCCAGGCATATCCTCTCAAATTCAACTCATTTCTAATTTCTCTTCTTCCTCTTCTGAATGGAGCCTCTAATTTAAAGGAAAGGGCCATGGTTTGGCCTAATTACAAGTTCTTTCTAACATTTTTGTCTGGTACTTTTATTATGTCTTTGACTTGAAATCAAGAATGTACTGTCTTTAAAATCATGATTGAATCCCTCTACCTGCTTGGAATAGTGTCAACTTTTGATTTTTTTACCTTCATAATTGAAATTCAGAATCTAAAAAAGATGGATTTTTCAGTCATGGAATATGTTACCCCTATAATCCTATGCTTTCCAAGTAATAGGGTACAGATGACTATTTTTCACATCATGTGGAAATAACTCTACCTATGTCAGTCAAAAAGCATCCTGAACACTTGCTATGGGTACTGCTGGGATATTGGAGGCAGCAAGGATACTGTACCTCTTACTATACTTCTTAGATATCAGAGTCTACAATGACAGTATAAATTCAACTGCTGTGTTCTATGCAATATTTAAAGTAAGAACTAGAATACATTTTAAGCATTAAAATGTACAGATTGTATAAAGCAGAGTAGCTCACGTACAGAGGCCTGAGGCTGAAAGGAACAAAATATCCGATCTCTAAAATGATATAATCTGATGTGTCTGGGAATGACTCCAGTCTATGAAAGATGGAATTGTGAAGACAAATGAGAAAGCCAGTTACAAATCAATATTCATGATAGCAAGTGCATCAATCAGAAGCCTGTGCTTTAGAAAAAAAAAAGTCACATGTTGGAGATAAGCAATGCAAATGGAAAATAAAGCCATGCATATTTGCCTAATATGCTGATATAAAGACAAGAGAATTGAAGCCCAAGGTTATATGAAGGCAGTCAGACTTCAGAATATACAACCAACCTAAAAAGGGAAAAACGTGTGTGTGCATGCACATTTGCACATATATACACAAACAGTGCTAAATATTTTTTCAAGCCCAAAGGAATGCCATACAGTAGTTGCTTTGTTTTTCAATCAGTAAGGCCAAGTCATTTGCATTCATTCATTGTGAAATGAAAATAGAATTTGTCAACTATTCATGAATAGGACATAAATCTTTATGCCACCTACATGGCAATGATGTACAATGCCATGTCAAGTAATAACATCTGGTAGTGGGCAGATGTAAATAGAAAAATAGACAAAACAGAAGAGAAATCCTTATGGGCTTCTAAGTATAAAGTTTGAAAAATAGAATGTGAGCTGTGAGTTTTCCTGTTATATGACTGATATTCTATTTAGTATATTGTAAAATAGAATTTGGAGTAATGGTTTGCAACCAAGCATAATCCATAATATTAGTTTCTTAGAAGAGAAGCAAGAATTTCCTGAAGAGATCAGAAGAAACAAGTTCTACTCAAACTTACTATTTAAAAGTCTGCAATAAACAGTAAAACCATCTGAGTAACAATATGTTTCATTACCTGATAAATATTTTGAAAATAAATGCCAAGATTACATAACTGCAAAAACAGTTGTCAGCATATTATCCATATTTCTGTACAGGAAAGCAGATTTTTAAATGTCAAAACATCCAGTGTATTTCACTAAAGTAAAGATTTCCTGAAATATTCCCTGCTGCTTATGACAAAATAAAATAAAGCCTATATGCCCTAAAATAAATTGGTAAATCTCACCTAGTTCATAATATTGTGAATAAAAGGCAGACTACACCATTATTTAATTACCTCAGTCAGAGGACACTCGCTGGCAAGGAGGAAACTGATTTGAACAGATTTAAATAGACAGAGTACTAAGGTCGGGGCTGTCTCGTCATACATTTATTTTGCATTCTATGTGAGAAGTAAATGTGGACAAATCACCCTAATGGTGAGAAAGGCAACCTGTTCTGCTGCTCAGGTCATAGACATTCGGGATTCGCCAATCACTTTGTCACTTGAGGTGAGCAGCTTTGTGTTGCTGAGCTGGTAGCCATCGTTGTGGACTGGTCGCACATAAAACCCCCCAGTGGTCGAGTTGGAGGTTGAAACCAGTGGTTTAAAGACATGCACATGATGCCTGGCTTTGTTTCTTGTTAGTCACTTAATATGTCAGAGTCCAGTTTATTTAAAATTGAAATTATACTATTAAACTTCATGTTTTTCAAACATTTTGCTGAGTGCCCTGAAATATTAGTTATTGCTGCTGCCTTGATAGCTCTCAAATGACCTTGATTTTTAGTTAGCTTTCGTTATTTCCACCTTATGCTTCTTTGGACTGGAGTGACCTTCTTTCTAGTTGAACTTGAGAGCTGAATTTCCTGCTCTTTGAATTCAGTGAAGTACTGTTAAGACTATTCTTTTCCTAGCCTTGGTTAAGTGGCAGTGGGTTAGGATCCTGGCAGTTGCACTGAACCTAAAACCCTGTGGTCTTTACTATATTTTATGGCACTGTTAAAGATTATTTTCATGGCCTCTGATAAGCTGGACTTTAAAGAACTTTTATGGACATATCAAGGTCTGACATTTATCACATTCTTTCCTCCCTCAGCTTTCTAAGGAATAATTTAGAAACCAATTCATAAAACACAAATCCATTATGTCATACTCAGTATTGGGAAAGAGGAAGTCAGAAAGATATGTTTAAATCTACATATCTCTTTGGGAAAAATATTGTGTGCAATCTGGTACTGTCAGGCAAGTTCACCAGACTAGAACCTGAGCTCCTCAATGCCTCATTTTCTGGAGGCAGGTTGTCTATTTCCATTTCTTTCTGGTCTGATTCTGTTTTTCTTTAAGTCTCTCTCTTAAACAAGTACAGGGTCAAAAATCTACATTGTTAAAAAAAAAACTACAAATGGAAAAATACAGAGATTGTAAGGTAATACTGTTCTTCAATTTATGAGTGACAGAACCGTTTTAGAGCAGATCTTAAGCTAAAGACAACAGACAAGATTTCATGGGATCTGGGTACTGTATGCAAGATTGCATTTGGTGTGAGTTTGGGGGGGTGTACCTATTCTTGCTTCTTTTTTTTTCAGGGAGGGACTACTGGGGATTGAACTCAGGGGCACTTGGCCACTGAATCACACCCCCAGCCCTATTTTGTATTTTATTTAGAGACAGGGTCTCACTTAGTTGCTTAGCTCCTCACTTTTGCTGAGGCTAGCTTTGAACTTGTGATCCTCCTGCCCTAACCTTCCGAGTCACTAGGATTACAGGCATGTGCCAGGGCGCCCAGCTTATGTGCACGTCTTATAAGAATTTATTTACTTAGTCTTTCATTGTAAAAGATTTGTTGGGTCTCTATTATATGTAGAATGCCATTCTAGGCACTGGGAATATAACAATGAATGAGACAGAGCTCCTTCCATGATGCAGTTTGCATTCTAGGAAAGGATATGGCTTCTGTAAGATGTTCAAAGGGGTTTGTGACTTGTCCTAATGCCAAGGTAAAAACTATGGTTTTTACTATCATGCTCATTCTAAGTCCATTCTAAGCTACTTAGGTAGAGGGAGGAATGGTAAACAGACCAATTTATTTGGGAGTGTTACCTTATTAGCCTGAAAAACACTCAGCAATTCAAGGCATGCTTTTAGTACATAAAATATTTCAGAAAAATCACAAATTCAATAAACCTGAAATAGACTTAACATATTAGGGATTTCTGGAAGAACAGAAAAAAATATGTATATATATATTTACATACATTCATGTATATGTTCATATATGTACATACACCTGTGTATATGTATATATAAGTAAATTGATTATTTACTTGTTTATTTGTTTATTGAAATTGGCTTATGCATATGGAGACTGGCAAATCCAAATATGTAGGGCAATTATGCCAGTTCTTTTTTATTCAGTGTTTTTAATTAATGTATTTTTTAAAAATTTTTACAGACTTCATTTTGATTCATTATACACAAATGGGGTACAACTTTTCATTTCTATGGTTGTGCATGATGTACATTCATACTATTCATGTTAATCACACATGTACATAGGGTAATGATGTCTGTCTCATTCCACCATTTTTCATACCCCTCCCCTCCCCCTCTCATTTCCCTCTTTGTATTCTAAAGTTCCTCCATTCTTCTCTCACCACCCCCCACCCTCCCAACTGGATTCTATATCATCATCCACTTATCAGGGAAAACATTCGGCCTTTGTTTTGGGGGGATTGGCTTTCACTTAGCATGATAATCTCCAAATCCATCCATTTATCTGCAAACGCCATAATATTATTCTTTTTTATGCCCGAGTAGTATTCCATTGTGTATATATACCACAGCTTCTTTATCTATTCATCTGTCGAAGGGCATCTAGGTTGATTCCACAGTCTAGCTATTGTGAACTGAGCTGCTATAAACATTGATGTGGCTGTGTTACTGTAGTATGCTAATTTTAAGTCCTTTGTATCCCGGTTCTTGTCCTAAAGTTAAAGTCTGCTGTAGAAACTGGAAGAGCCGATGTCTCATTTTAAGGCTGTGAAGCCAGAGAATTATTTCTCACTCAGGGGAAAGTCAGCTTTTTGTTCTAATTAGGCTTCAACTGATTGGGTGAGGCCCACATTCTGCAGGACAAACTACATTGTTCAGCCTACTGATTTAAATGTTAATCTCATAAAACACACTTTCACAGATATACTTGGAATAATTGTTTGATCAGATATCTGGGGACCCTGTGTCCTAGTCAAGTTGACACATAAAATTAACCATCACACCTACAAAATTTTTTTTCCAAGTTCTGTGAGGCTTAAAGCTCTATACAGGTGTTGGGAGTCATCTCAACACTTCCACTGAACTACACATTAATAAATACTTATCTTAGTCCAAATACAGTTAGCAACTGTACTTTCTGGCTTATAAAAATCCATACCATGGCTGCAATATTTGAGATTTAAAAATATTATTATAGGTTTATTATATAGGACACACTCTAATAAAAAATTTAAATGAGAAGATAAAAATAGGAACATAAGAAAATATCACATAATTTTGCTAAAAACAATGTGAAAATTATTAAGTAGAATTGCTATATATAAGCTGCAGGAGCTGAGGGCTGTGTCATCTCATGTTGTTATATATACAGTGATCTTCCAGTATCTTTAGTTTTTCTTTCCACGGTTTCAATTACCTGAGGTCCAGTGTAGTCCAAAAATATTAGACAGAAAATTCCATACTAGAACCTAGGGAAAAGGGTTTCATAACATCTGGTAAAAAAAGAACTTTAGGATTCATAAGAGAAAATTCAAGTTTGTTGTTTTCGGATATTGATGGTTGGCAGTTATTGGTGACCATTTTGATAGGCACTTGTTTACATTTTTAGGATAAGTCAAGTCAAAATTATAAGGAATTATCTTGAAAACATTCTTAAAACTAGATTTTGTGGTTTCAGAATTTGACTAGTGAAAACAAAATATGCTCTTGCATACCTAATTTCTATATATAGTGTTTTATAATAATGATTTATTATGAATATTGTTTTATTTTGGAATTTTCTTCTTTAAGCATCTGAAATGGAAAAATTAATTTTCAGCTTTTGATTTCTGTTCACATAAGAAAATTAAACTACATCATAGTCATATATGTATAGGAAAACAAATACAGCATCAATAGGATTCAGTGCTACCTGTAATCTCATGTGTCCCTAGAGGTCTTGGGAGGTATCTTTCGTGGGCAAGGGAGAACCACTGCACTACATTACCTTTCACTTAGTAAATGCTTAATAAAATCTGTTGACTCAATAATAGCTGTTTCAACTAAAATATAGATTAATATTATAGATTATAATATAGATTATTGTGACATACTATGTGCTTTAAATAGTTGCTTTAAATCTTCGCACAGATTCTATAACATAGATATATAACCCCAATTTTACAAACGAAGAAATTAAGGGTTAAGATCACATAACTAATGTGGAAACCTAATATTTTTCTAGGACATTGTAAAATTTAAAATTAAAAAATCTTTTTCATGTCACTCTTTGCTTGATATTAATTATCCTTGATGACACATTCTATGTTGAGCTGCTTCATCCCAGTACCATCAACATAGCACCATGATACACACCAGTGAAGAAGCCTTCCCAGTCACACCAAGCAGGGGCAGGCCAAGCACATCAGGGAACTCATGGCCTCTGGCTTCTCTCACTTGTTCTGAATGTGAGCTCTTAGTACCAAAGGGGAAAACAGGCCCATTAGAAGTGTGCCATCTTACAGGTGAACAAGTAGCAGTGCACCACGCTCCCATACTTAGCCACAGTTCTAGATGAATGATCATCATTAGGCCAATAGTGGAAACTGTGGGAGGATTTTCTTTAACTTGATCCTTTATCAATCCAGAAAGAGGAGAGAAAAACTGTGGAAAGCAAGAGGCTTAAGAATGACTTGGATGAAATGCTTTTAAAAAAAAGAGATGAGAGAAATGTTGAAGTCCCCATGGTCCTGTGGCCTCCTGGACCCTACCTGGGGGTCCATATTCCCTCACATCCCATTCAGTACTTTATGACAGACTCTGCCTGCCTCTTTGACTCATCTTTCATCATCATCCTATCATACTGACCCAGATATGTTCTTACTCTTTGTTCTAACTCCCTCTGCTTAGAGTAATCATCACTCCCTCTTCTTGTGGCTGAATTTGACTTCTTCTATAAAACTAAACTGAGTTGTTGGCTCAGTCAGGAAATGTTAGGTATGCATAGTAGCAAACAACCTTGAGTCTCAGCTGCATAAAGCAACAAAGGTGTTTTTCTAGGTCACACCATGTGCTCATTCAGTTGGCATGTTGGGGAAGGTGTGGTGCTCTTCCACACCTTGATGGATTCAGGATCCATCAATCCTGGATCTTGAGGTCTTCCACGGCTTTCATGTCATCTGCTTACCCTTCCCTGGCAAAAGCAAATCCTGTGGTTATATTTTGCTTCAAAAAAGACAGAGCATGCAGTCCTATCATGTTCTTGGAAGAGAGGAAACCAGGATGTTAGGTTAATAGCACTAAGGGCTATCATAGAAAACTTTCAGTGACCACCCATAGCCCAGGCTTGTGATCCTTAAGTGTGGTCACTTCTAAAAATGGTGCTTTTAACGCTGCTCTTCACATTCCTTACACCTCCCCAGAATGCTGTAATTGCAGCATTTGCAGAGGGTCTTCCAGAACTTTCTCTTGACTCTACCATAGGTCTCAATTTTGATAGGTTGGTGCCCATGCTGTTACCAATTAAATACTATGGATATTACCCAGTGTTTTTTGTAATAGACTTTATAATATCTACAAATCTATTTTACTCACTAGATTGTAAATTTCTTGAAGGTTGGGATTGTATTTTTCATTTCTACATCTTTGGTGCTTTTTAAAGTGCTTGGACATAACAGTTACTCAATAAATGATCACCAAATTGAATTAAAATTAAAATCTACCTGATGTATCTCTTCATTGTGGAACAGACTGAACAAGTTTAATTAGAATTTGAGACTCTAAGAATAAAAATACATTTGCCAACACTAAAGACGGTTAACATTTGAAGTACCTGAAGGAGGTGGCAGAAACTCCACTTTTGTAGGTCTTTATAAGAAGTTGAAACAGCTATTTCTTTGGGATAGTTTTACTGTGGTTTCAGTTTGTGGCCAGGAAATTGCCTGTTATGGACTCTTGAGGTTTCTCCCAGGCCTATATAGAAGTACAGAACAATTTTGTAGCATTGAAATAATTTTGATTTCTTTTTAAAAGCATATTTTGTGAAGCAATTGGAAGCCTAGAAACAAAAACGGATTCATTATAATCCATTCTGAATTGCTGTTGAGGTGAAGAACAAAACCCAGAAAATAACATTAAATCATTTTGGGATTGCTTACAAGGACTGCAGAGCTCTAAAGCCCTTGCGGGTTTATTGATGAAAGACTGTAGGATTTCTCACACAAAAGTGAAAACTTTAGAGAAACCAGAGGATTTGAGGTTTTACCTGAAGTAGTCATGGAAATAAATGTCCCCTTTCTTTCAGTCCATTTGAAATAAATGAGAAAAAGAGAAATATATTTTAATGCTTTCAAATCCTTTCAGGAAACTCCAGGAAAAAAAAGAAATTCCCTATCCTGTGATTGTTACATCAGCCTCAGTTGAGGGTGAACAGTTTGTCTTGAATATAGTGTGGAAAGCCCATTGGGATGAGTACAACATTTCTGTCAGGAATCGGGTATCATTATTTGAGAAATACCCAGGAGAAAGCAAAACATGACAATCATATTCTGTATTCAGAATCTGAGGGTCTGTCAGGTCCATTCAGAGGCTGTGCTGTGCACCAGGGCATCCGGGATGGATGATCATACAAGCCGGTCCTGTAAGTTGTTCCAAGATGGCAATTGGAGATTCAAGATTCAGTGACAAAAGCCTGGCTGGAAAATCGTTAAGAGTTGAAGCTGAAGTTGGATTTGGAGAGTGGGAAAAACAAGTATCAGTGATGAGAGAGAGGAAGAGGGAGGGGGAGAGGGAAAGGGAGTGAAGGGAAGGCTCAAGGAGTTTCCGATAGTTGTAACTTAATGTTTATTTACAACTTCAACTTCTCATAACACCCTGGCTTTGGGCTCTCAAAAACACCCTGTGTAGTATCAGTTATCAGAATTCTCCTGGAGTTGGATTTGCTTTTGAGACTTGCTCTTGGCGTAATATTATTTCCTCCTGTCTGCACTCTTGAATGAGAAAATTTGTTGGTAATTTCTGACCCCCCATACAAGGATTTTTTTTTTCTTTTCAATAATAATGTTAACCAACCTTGTATATTATTGTACATCAAACTTTTTATTTTAGTTCTTTCAAAATCATTTGGTGATTGAACATCAGCTGTATTGACATACTAACTTTGGGAACATTGGTACTTTCACAATATTTGAGTCTTTACATCTAACTCAACAAATCTACATGTTTAAAAATGAAAAAAAAATGGCATCTATTGAATAACAAATATAGGCAGCCATTTTTAATTTTTATCCCGACCATCTTTGAACAGTATATCTAATATTCAATTGTATCTCCCCTGTCCCTGGACCCAAACTCCTGCTCTGCCTCAGGCTGTTCAAAGGAAGGGCTGGTTTCTCAGGCTGATGAGAAAGTTTTTAGATGGGAATGAGCATGGCATCAAGGTAGTGGTTGGATGTGGCACAAGGAAGGAGTTGAAGCAGAGATGAAAGGTTAATCAAAGCCATACTGGACCTTAACTGAAAGCCCAATCTTAAGGTAAGCATCATTGATAATTCTGAAAGAAGCTTAATGTTCCTTCACTGATTTGAAATAAGTGAGCCTGCTTTTTGTTCTGCCTGCCAGGCTTGGATTATGTAGCTCAAGCTGTTTCAAACTAGAACTCACTTGGTTTTAAAAAGCTGTGCTTGTAACTGTGGTGTGGTTTTCTGATATCAGTGCATCCAGGGTCAGAGCACATAGCTGTGGGGATCTGCATTGCCCCTTGGCACAACACACTTCAGCTGCCTGGGGTGAATTTCCTACCTTAGGGTCCCTTGCTCATCATGTGAGTGGATAGTGGTTACAACAGAATTGTCCTTTCAGCCCTCTTTTCCCATCAGGGTTCATTATCAGGACTTGATAAATATGGGATCACTTTAAGTCTGCGTTTTGTTGGTAGAATACTACTTTGAAGTATCTGCATTTAATTTTATTGATACACCTGCAACTTTGGATTGGGGTGGGGGAGGGGAAAGCAGGATAAGGCAGAATTAAGTGCTACCCCATGGTGCAAGGCGGTATGTCTTTTTGCTTATCTTTTTCCAATTCCTTTCCTCTAGAATAAGAAGAAAATCCTCCTTTAAGTGTAATCTTTTTGAAAAGAGAAGTGGCTTGTCAGAAACTGATATTAATCTTTTAGTAAGATTTAGGCAAAATATATAGAACCCCATCTGGCTTTTAATTTGAAAGTATATTTGCTTTTTAGAAGTATAAAATTGATATTATTGTTATGATAATGAACATTTACTCAATTCTTATAATTCACTACTAAAACGAAGAATTATGAGTGGTTAATGTCTTAGCAGGATTATTGCATAAATAAAAGTTTCAAACTGATACTACACAAAGGCTGTATTCTCTAGTTTTTCCAGTATTTGAGAAACACTGGAATCTGAACATTTTAATATTAACAATTAACATTATGATTACTCTAAATTCTGACATGAGTTAAACTCTACCACAATGCTTTGACACCAATTGCTATTGTTATCCTGGTATTTTTGACAAACGCATTTTAAATAATTCCCTTTGGCACTGATATGCTCTCTGAGAACTTTATTCTGAATTATTCACATTTCTATGGAAGTTCTCCCTTAAGGTTACAGACTGAAGAGCAAAGAAAGAAAATTGCCTTTGGGAACCACGATGAGTTATTCACCTCATTTGGTCAGCCTCAGGGGATCTCATTTGGCTTTCTGTGAGCTGTACTGTCATGTCCAGACACACAAGATACACAAAGAGAAAAAAAGCATGCAGAAACTGCCTCGTCTTCTCACTTTCTAGTACTCATTCTTCCTCCTGTGCCTGGAGAGGTAGTCCCCAGATCTCAGAGGCATTTGAGGAGCAGGGGAACATTCTCCCTTGCTGTGTTCCATAATTATGTTAGTCCCTCTCTGACTGGAGTGTGGGGTAAGAATAAGCATTAATACTTTGTACTTATTTCTACTTATGTTCTACATGTTTCCATGCATTTATTTGCTCAATTGGTTGGTCGTCCAGGCTTAGGGATAAACATGTCCTGCAAATTATTGAAGTTCAGAGAAACTTTAGTTTTTCCTGGTTTGGGAATATGTACTATGTATACTCTAAGGAGTGGGGAAGATATTTTCAGAAGGCAATGGGGAAGTTTTCCATGTGAGCCCTGACTCTGCACCTTCTGTTGACTCTTGTCCTCTTTTGACTCTATGGATAGGTAGCTATGTGACAGGAATTAAGGCTATGGATTTTGAATGCAAAGTAGTATAGGTTCCAACCACACCATTTTACTTATTATCTTCATGATCTTGGAAAATGTACTTAACTGAGAAAGTCTAAATATCCTCGTGTGTACAACTGATACTTATTAATGAATATTTAATGGAGCAAAGGGACATTAATTATAGTAATAGAATTAAGATTCTTAACCTAGGTCCCCACATTATAAAAGCACTCAGTAAGTGGTAATCCTTACTGTTGTCTTTCAGAGGAACAAAGGGGAATCTGGATTGAAAATTTGCCTTTGAAGGTAGCAATCCCACACCCAGGAGAGGCACTTCTATTACCTTCTCTTCACAAGTGTTAAGATTAATCTTGTTGGCTTACTTGCATTTCCTTTTCTCATTTTCTTTGACACTTTCCTTTTGGCTAGGTGTCACCTTAGGTATAACATTTAAGAGAGCACCAAAAAAACTTAGTCATAAAGAAAAACACTTTTAATGCTGCATGTTAGCAAAATTAAAAGTTAAGGCCAAAAGATATGTGATGAAAAAAATTATCAAAATTTTATATAAAGAGAGCAAGCAACCTTCCACTGTTATGACAGCATCATTTGCTCTACATGAATCCTGGTCCCCAGAGATGATTTTTTTACTGTTTCTTAAAACTGTCAGTATGTCCACTTATATTCGCAGTCAGAATGTGAATGATAAGCAGTACAATTTTCTCATTGAGTGGATCGGTGGCCCTTCCAGTTTCTTCTCTGTGAGAAGGAGGCTGAGTGCTCCTGAGATGTACAGGAACTTGCTGTCAGGTCACTGTGCTCCTTATCCTTGGCACTTCCTGAAATTATATCACTCTACCAGGAAAGATTCCTTGTCTTCAAAGCATCATGTTTCTCCACTACTAAATCTATATTTTACTCGAGCGAGCAATCATGGGGATATGAGCAATGGACAAAAGTTGCAAAAAGCTGATGCAACTTTGAGAACATATCTGCACTTGGAAACAGGCACTCATTATCCATACACTTGGTTCCTTTATTCTTCACACTTCCATGTTGTTGTATGCACTGGCTATCTCACTGGAGGAAGAGCTTGTCTGCTGCAAAACTGTATTCCAAAGGGGCTTTACTACCCCACATTTTCACTAGGAATATATAAATAATTGCATTTCTATTCAATCTCATCAGCACATGGTGCTATCACTGTTTTTTACTTGTTGGACTAGATATGTAGTGATAATATCCAACTGTGGTTTTACTTTGTATTTTATTAATGTCTAGTGATGTTAAACATATTTTTTTTTAATTTATTTTTTTTTATTGAACACAAATGGAGTACAGCTATTGTTTCTCTGGTTGTACACAAAGTAGAGTCACACCATCTGTGCGTTCATGCATGTACACAGGGCAATGGTATCTGTCACACACTCTGTTATTAATTTTACCCCCCACCCACCCCCACCCCTCCCTTCCCTTAAACATATTTTTGTGTGCTCATCTTTCTTCAGTAGAGTCTCTTGAGCAAAAAGTCTGTCCTTATCTTTTGTCCATTTCTACCCCAGTTATTTGCTATCTTATTGTTGAGTTTTAAGAGTTTTTTATGTTTTCCAGATGCTAGTTCAACCATATGTGAAAATATGTGTGAGATAATGCCAGAAGGTTTAGAGGTGAAATGATGGGGTTATGAGAACCTTAACTCAATCAGTGAATTAATCTCTTCATAGGAATTAACTGAGTGGTAACTGTAGGCAGGTAGGGTGTGGCTGGAGGAGGTGGGTGCTTGGGAACATGAACTTGGGGTATATATTTTGTCCTTGTTGAGCAGAGCTCTCTCCCTGCTTCCTAGTGTGATGTCTTGAGCCCCTTCCTTCTTCCACACCCTTCTGCCATGATGTTCTGCCTCACCTCAGGCCCTGAGGAATGGAATTGGCTATCTTTGGACTAAGACCTCTGAAATTGTGAGAGTTAAAATAAACTGTTCCTCCTCTAAAATTGTTCTTGTCAGGTGTTTTGGTCACTGTGATGAAAAAACTGACTAAGACAGCCATTTCGAAGTCCTGTTTATCTATTGCTCCTGCAATTTATTTGTTTTATGTCAAGTCCAAGAACCACTGATTGAGATGTATATCCCTCTGCCAGTACCATTGAGTCTTAATTATTGTAGCTGTTTAATAAATTTTGAAACTGTGTAGTGTGACTCAATGCTATGGGCTAGAGAAATCATAAGCAAACCCATACATAATACATAGTCCCAAATGACTTTTTTACCAGGGTTACTAAAACAACTCAATAGAGGAAATATAACTTTGTCAACATATAGTGTTGTATCAATTGGACATCCATGAAATGGAGAGAAAAATGTTGTCCTATATTCCACACCTCATATAAAAAATTAACTCAAACTGGATCACATGTACTTTGAAAGGTACAAAACGTATAGGAGAAAAATCTCTGAATTTGGGAAAAGTTCTGTGGATTTTCTATAGATGCTCCTTATTCAATTCAGGAATTTCCCTTTTTTCAGTTTTATGATAAAAATTTTAATGTCTTGCAATTTTGTAGATGCTTTTTTGTGGGCAACAATTGATGAAGTCATGATTTTTCTTTAGTCTGTTGATATGAGGGGTTAAATTATTGGATTTTCAAATATTGAACCATTCTTCAGCACCTAACATAAACCCCACGTGGTCATGGAGTCTGATCATTTTTACATATTGTTAGATTCCATTTGCTGATATTTTGTTAAAGATTTTTGTGTAGTTTTCTTATTTATACTATCTTGTTTGGGTTTTTATAGCAAGTTGATATTTGTTTCATGAATTTTTAGATATTCTATTTTCTAGAGATGAGTGTATAGAATGGCATTAATTCTTTAAATATTTATTTGAATTCTCCAATGGAATCATCTGGGCTTGGAGATTCTTGGGATGGATCTTCCAATTATGAATTCAGTCTCTTTAATAGGTGAATGTTATTGTAGACAGTGGAAACAAGTGCAAAGTATTAAAATCAAGCAGTAAAGTATCCAAGTTCTGTGACTAACTAATGATGACTCTAAACTATGATTATTTACCCAGACAGTAATACTGGGGGTTTTTTGAGGAATTTTTCAAGACCTTAATTCAATGTTTCATGTTTGATTACAAGTTCAAAATGCCACCAGAACTTTGGCTATCATCAAGGGCAATATTAGGAACCTCTCTTGAATATTGCAGTGCATGTGTAGTGTGTATGTCACTGTCCTTTAGTGATGTGCTAGAACTAGACACCCCTGAAAAGATTGCCCACATAGTTGCAGCTAGACACAAATATATTCAGTAAGTCCCCACAGACACTGATAAGGGATAGTCTTTGAAACTATAGTGATTTTAGTACACTATTTAATTTGATTCCTTTTCAGAGTTAGTATAAACTGATGGAACTCTGTCTGATGTCTCAATACAACTGCTCTTCATTTGGATAAATTGGGGTTAGCATATATAATGCATCCTCTCAAGACAGTGACACCTAGTTACATTTTTCTAGGACTGGCCTTTTCCATACTTTTAAAATTTTGGCTAATACTTTTATAGCAGTGTGAGTACAGTGATTCAGATTAGTGTAGAGTCTTTATGTCTCTCCTATTGTGGGATTTCCTGTTTAGACGTAACTTATAACTGGGAATATAACTTACTGGTAGAATGCTGGCCTACTATGTACAAGGTCCTAGGTTTGATCCCCAGAAAGGAAGGAAGGAAGGAAAGAGAACTTACACCACTATTTCTCTTCCAAGCTCCTTTTCCCAATGAACAGCTTTCCTTTTACTTTTGTATTTCTGGGACCAAACTGACAAGTCCCTTTCAAGTGCTCATTTTGCCTTAGCATTCAATTTACTTCTGGCCCCTTAAACATTTTGCTGGTTATCCACTTGGCAAATCATTCAGCAATTTCCTCTTGTAACTGCTCTGGCGATGGTAGAGTTCAAAGGCATAACTTAGTACAAATGAGAATCTAACTACACCAGAGACTGCGTGTCTGTTTCACTTAGTTGTTTTAAAAAAAGACAGGAGTTGAACTTTACTTTGAAATAAAATGATAAAATTACACATTCAGCTTTTTTTCCTCCTTCCTTCTGGTGAAGGTTTCAGGACACTATTGCTGAATCAGAAATATATGTTAATGCATGCTGTTGCAATCATTATAATTTTAAAATGCAAGTATTCTAAAAGAAAAACTGTTAACTTTTTAACATAGGAATGACTATCTGTACTAATGTGGATGAGTCACTTTTCAGTAATTAGTGTTTAAAACCTGGATATTGAATTAATGAATATTTTCAGTATTCATTGAAAATGAATGTCAATATGACAATTTTTTTTCATGAAGATTCAATTACAGTGATTTAAATTAGAGGATTAAAATTTTATTTTGGTTATTTTGTGGTTATCTTCCATTGTATAAGGGGACTTTAAAAAGTGGACTTTGCATAAAATTGATTAGAGTCAAGTCTTCAATGTTTCCTTCAATGAAATGTAGGAATTATGAATTATGAAATTAAAGAGCAAGTTAGTAGTTTGTTATTTTCATGTCTGGAAAGTATCTGCTTCTATTAAAAAGATATTTTAGAACTTTTATAATAATTGACAGAGATATCCTCACTTACTAATATTCTTTTCATTTGTATAACTTAAAAGTTTATTTTTTACTCATTTGCTGGTTGGAAAAGCACTTTACCTAAGCGTATAGTAATCCTATAAATTGAATGACTTACCTTCATTACTATTTGTATTATGATGCTATTCCCTAGTAACAAGCAACTTGTGTTCCCTTATTTCTTACTATCTTTTTCATGCAAATAATTAACCTGTTCACCTCAATTATATGTTTTCCTATAATTTAAAATTGAATTGAAAAAGTGAATTCTCTTTTGGTTTCCTTGCCATGACCCAATATAATTTCACTACCCTATAAAACTAGGAGGACCACAAGGTCAGTACTGGCATTTAAGTTGATGTTCATGTGAAGTTGCAGGTAGAAAGGGAGAGGATAATGGCGACCCTTCACACATGTGATAAAAGGAAAGCAATGAAAGAGTACAGTGTCTCAAAGAAAGTGAGGATACTGGAAAATATGGACATTGATTAAAAACAGCATGCTGTGATGAATATAGAAACCCTGAAATAATATGCCCATTTTAAGGTGATTAAGTGCATTATGTAGTTGAGTCCAAGAAACATTTTTATCAAGATATAATGACTAGACAAAATTTAAAAAAAATATATTAATGTAGCTGAACCTCCACTCACCTTGTACCTCCCAAACTCATACATAAATCGAGAATAGACCTGAGAAAGATGTCTCATTCAAACTTTTTAATCAGGTTCTTGAAAGTGGTTGAAGTGATTATTTCAGAATGTTGGTTAAGAATTTGTGAATTGAGAAAATAGCCTTTAAGAAGCAAATGTTTTAATTCTTGTTTTTATCCTTATCCAGCCAAACAGGGCACAAATTGAAAACAAAGGCATAATTAAAGGAACATACATTAGTTTTTATGAAGTAGAAATTCTACAGCCTGACTGGCAGTTAATGTGCATCATGAGACATGTTTATCATTCTCCTTCAGAATCTGGACTATGCTGTCTCTAAGAAATAATCATTTTTATTTTGTAATCTATGTATATGTGTATTTGAGTTGAATGTGATGATTAATTCAAAATCATGCCTGCTTTACAATTGGAAGAACATGGAGGCCTGTCTAAAGCTCACACTAATGAACAAATATCAAGTGGCCTAGGCTCCAAGTGACGTCTCCTTCCTAACTGTTTTGTGGGACTGTTCATTGCCAAAGTCATTTTGTACCCTTCTCTTGTTGAACCTAGAGTAGTTCTCTTAAGCTTGGGGTTTCAATGCTTCAGTTAAAGCAATGATTCTGTTTTATGGAATCCTTCCTCAAAGAGGAAAAGGAAATGGCTATTAGAAAGTGGAATGACTAGTATGTATGGGATTTGTAGAGTGTTAGCAATGTGGACCAGAAGATAGAGAAGAAAGCATGGACTGTGAATAGTCACAGAGGGCAAAAACTTTCAAAATGGTTTTATTTCTTAGAATTTAGTTTTTTTCTTCTTAAATATTCCCATTAGTCCCAAGGCTTCCACAAAATCTGGTACGCACTTACAAATATGCATGTACGTAGTTAAGAATAAAGTGGCAGAGCGGTAAGGGGAAATAAGAAGTGCTCCATTCAATGCTGCCCACACTTACAGCCCCCTTGTAAACCTTTCAAAAGGAGAGCTGGTGAAAAGAATGTATGAGAGATTAGAGAAAAATTAAGTGGAAGCATGTGGCAGTTCTGGCAATGACAAAGAGAAATGTGTATTCTGGGAATGATAAAGAGAAATGTGTTTTGGAAGGGTAACTTCTGGATCATCTTGAAAATGCGTATTCTGGGTATGGGTTGCAGATGAGATTGATGTGGGTTATACAGCTAAATAAATACCAATAAACATTCTCCTTGGCCCTTACCTTGTTTCTCACTAATGGAGCTTTCACCTATTGAATATAAATTGCCCTAGTTATACTAAGAAAATGTAATTCTAGTTTTTCCTAATGGTAATCAGCTTTAATGATAATTTATTTTCTAATGCTCTTCCTACTCTAGATATAACTTGAAATGAGTCCTTAATGATTAAAGTCTTTAGAATTTAATTTTTATGGAAGGTTGTAATTATAGGTCTCTTATCTGTAACATCCCTTTTAAAAATTGAAGAATTAAACTTTCATAGGCTAATTTCTGTTATCTACAATTCACATTATTTAGCTTTGCTCTTGATATTATTACAGAGTGTTTCCTTGGTCTCTTGTTTGATTTATGTATAATCTATTTCAATGTTGTTAAAAATACAATTGGAAAGTTTGTTTTCTAAGTCATTTCCCTTGTATCCATTTTTAGGCACTTACATGACTTTGCCTTAGAAGATTTAGGCATAATGATTTACCCAAAGTTTTTCCCTCCCTTCCTCCCTCCCTCCCTTCCTTCTTCCCTTCCTTCCTTCCTTCCTTCCTTCCTTCCTTCCTTCCTTCTTTCTTACCTACCTACCTACCTACCTATCTAAAATTTCTTTATCTTGTGGCCATGTGTGCATACTGTAATGTTCTTTTTTCTATAGCAGCAATTCCAATTTGGGGAATTTGTATACCCTTAGGGGCTGTGAATCCCCAGAAATGTTGTATCATAATGCAAATTTTGTATCTTAATCCTCTGAAGTAAGAATCTTTCTATAGTTTTTATAATATTATCAAAGGTACTCATGACCCAAAAATGATTAAGAAATTTCAACTTAATGTCTTTAAGAGATTTTTCAGTAATCAGTGGTACATGTAAAAAGAGAAAGACCAAGTTGATTAAACAGAGAAACTCATAACTGAAGGATGTCCATTTTGTTGGTGGCATTGAGGGCTGGTTGGGGGATGATAGAAAAGAATGGAGGGGTGTTCAGGCTGATGTTAATTTATTTTGTGCATTTTTTTTCTTTTAAGTGCAATTACTTAACATTCATTGACAATGACTCTTGAAATGCTTCATTTTGTTGCCGGCAATTTGAGATGATTTATTTCAAAGATTTATTTCTAAGACAAGAAATGTTGTTTTTCTATGCAGTTCATGAACTCACAATAAGTTTTTCATTTGATTCCTTTTTCTCAACTTTCCACATTGCTGGTGTGGCTTTGAGTATTGACACAATTTTTGTGACCCACTGAGTATGTATAAATAAATTTAAGTATATTTTTGATCCAAGCTATTTAAATGTAAAGTTCTCTGGGGATGATTTAAAGTATATAGTAGTTTATATGCAAATATTATATATCATATTATATACGGAATACCTTGGATTTGGTGTCTGAGGGAAATCCTGGAACCAGTTCTTCTTGGATACTGAGGTTTAACTTTATTCATGCTATTTTCAACATTGTTTATAAATTAAGTGATACTAAGATTTTATTGTAATTTATTAATGACATAATTCAACCCACTGTTAAATGAAGTAGGGGAAATGGGAGACTTTTGTACTTCACTGATGTTCCTTAGCCTAAAAAGTTTTCTATTATTTTTGACTTCATTATAAGATAAAACAATTATAACTATAAATCATTGATTTTTTCACTAGGTAACATTTAGTTTATTAGTGTTTTTAATACCCTGTTCAAATTTCAATCAGATGGTCAATATACATGGGCTCACTTAAAGACAGATCAATGCATCTTCTTTTAGGGAAAAAAAAAGGGTGATAAATTTCTATTTCTATTTCCACTGGTGTCTTTTGACTTTGTTTTTATTTTTCCTACTACCTTGGCTGCCAGGACACTGCTGCCACTGTAGCTATGAATTGACTCAGTATGTGAAAGACAGGTCACTCACATCTTCTAATTTAAAACACCCTGCTGCTTCTTTTGAGAGTGTCATAATTTTTTGAAAAATAGTGATATAAGTAACCAAAATAATAACATGCTTCAATTCAATTCATCTGTTAAGGTACCTACATTCCAGGCATTGTGTTTGTGAATTCACAGATGATTAAATCATGTTACTTACCCTCAAGATATTCGGATCTTAATGAGGTAGAAAAACAGGCAGCAACCACTTGAGCTGCTTTATTTGATTTGCTGTGTTGACTTTTCTTCTACCCTGTTTCACTTACGCAGTATTACCTCTCTGGTTGCTGTTATTTTCCTATCACTCTAGTTTTGAACTCTTTGTTCATTGTCTGTTGCTTTGTTTTCTTGAGAAGCGCTCACACCAGCAAACCCCTGCCACCCTGCTTTTGTTTTTATTTGTTTTGTTTTGTTTTGATTTTTTGTTTTGTTTTGTTTTTGGTGTCTGACATTAAATTAGGCAGATCATCTCAGGACTTTAGATCTTACCCGCCCACCCTCTTCCTGTTTTTGTTTTGTTTGTTTCCCTTCACAGGAATAGGAAGGAGGGCCATGGGTAATGGCCACTGGGAAGATGTTACCACTTGATGGACTGTTTGCTTGTTTACCCAGTTAAGGCAGATTCATGGTTCACTACTGCCCAGTGCAGTTATGAATTGATTCAAAAATGACCACACTCATCTCAGATGTGATTTTGAACTTTTTCTGGGAAACCACTCAGGAGGTTGAGAGGCTTATCCTATGGGTAGGGATACAGAAAAGCAAGACTGTTAATTCAAGGCTATGATGATACTAATGGAGATGTGTCGTAGGATTTTTATAAATTTATTACCCATTAGTTTTAGGGCAGCAGGTGTATGGCTATTGAACAGTACAACATTGTGGACCCAGTCCTTAGGAGGAGAAACGTCATGTGAAAAAGGCAAAGGAAATTAGGGCCTCGGTTAGAAATATGGAATGTTCAATATAAAGGAATACTTTGGATCTCTTCTCCCATCCCCAAACACACAAAAAAACTGAAGACTGTAACTGAATGAAAAAAAAAATCATGAATGAGTAATGGCATTCTTGATGAAGAATAAAAAATGAAAGAGAATTTGATGTTACAAATGAACAAAAGTGTTAGGATAACTGTTTTGCATGACTCATAAGACTTTCAAGCTGAAGAGAAACCTAAGAACTTTTTTCTTAAATTCTTAGTTGTTACAAGTATAAAACTGAGACTAAATCAACTCCCTGACCAAGTTGTGGAATCATGGAATTTGAAGGGCTCTAAGAACCCAAAAGATTATCTAATCTATTGACTGGTCTGAAGATAGAATCAGTTATTCCCTGAATACTAACCTTTGAGATTAGAAAGGATGCTGTGTGGCTGCTTTGCTGTCTTTTTTCAAATTGCTGTTTAAGTTCAGTCAAGTATTGTTATTTATGATATCTATGTCTTATGAAGTTGCCTTGAACATTCAATTAGTGAATACTGAACTATTATATCTAGGAGAAAAGGTAACTTTATTAGGGTAAAGTAACTCTGAGCTTCTAGTCACAACAATTCCATCAGTCAATCAACATATAATTTTATGTGTGTTTCTTTTTAAGGATGTCTTATTTGATGTATATTTTTGATTCATGAATATCAAAGCACTAATAACCCTTGTTTTTAAGGAGGTTTCTTTACAGTGTATTTTCTCCATATGGCATGTCAGTTTTTTTGTGCTTAGGAGCACTAGACATTACTTCAGACCTAGGATTTTGGAGTAAAACCACACACACACACACACACACACACACACACACTCACACCCACAAAAATGCCCCAAAGGTAGCATTTAATGTGGGAGAAAGATAGTTGTTTATAGAATGAGAGATGGATTAAGAAGGCAGCTGTGGTCTTCTTAACATAGTCTTGTTAAACCTTGGCTAGGAAAGTGCATAGCAGGGAACTCAAATTTTTTGCAACTCCATGCACATTTGTCAACAAAAGACCCCTGAGCATAAAAGCATGAGGCATGCTAATTTGGGGGTTACAAAATAGTTCAGCAAGTAGATGCATTTGCAAATATGAAATCACCAGCTAATGAGGATGGACTGTATTCACCAGAAAGAAATGAACTGAACTGACAGTAGATGACTACTTGAATACATCTTTGAAAACCTCTACCTTCTTGAGAAATCTATCCATGGATTCTCATTTCTCTCTGAGGATCATATAAATACGCCATTGAATTATGTCCAATAAGCCATTCAAATGTTTGCAGAGAGCCACCCCAAAGCCCATGTTCTTTTTCTCAGGTTTTTATTTGTGCATTATAGTTATACATAATAGTGGGATTCATTTTGACATAATGATTTTGACATGGAATAGAATTTGTTCTATTTCAGTTTCCAGTGCTTCCTCTTTTCCTCGCCTCCTTTGTCTTCTTGTTCCTCTTCATCTACACTACTGGTTTTCCTTCTCTTTAATTACTTGATGTATTTATTTTTAATTGGTGCTTTATAGATATACAGAAAAATGAAATTCACTGTGGCATATTCATATAAGTACACAGCATGACTTGACCAATTTCAACTCCACAGTTACTCCCTTTTTTTATTGCTCTTCCTCCCCATGTATCTCCTTCCTCTACTCCACTATTTCCCTTATATTTTAATAGATTCTCCCCTGCTTTTTCTTTCCTCTTATTTTGCTCTAGCTTGTGCATATGAAAGAAAACTATGGACCCTTGACTTTCTGAATCTGGCTTATTTCACTTAGCATGCTGTTCTCCAGTTCCATTCACTTAATAGTAAATGCCATAATTTCATTCTTTATGACCAAGTAAAACTCCATTGTGTGTGTTATATATAAATATATATACATATATATATACACACATATACATATATATAAATATGTATATACACACACGTAAATATATATGTGTGTGTGTATATATATCACATGTTCTTTATCCATTCATCTGTGAATGGGCATCTGCCCAATCCCACATTTTAAGGTGTTCCCACCATTTACTGTGTGTTAATTGCAATAAGGTTTTTAATTTCTTCAGGAGTTTGATGGGAGCCTATAAAAGCACTGAGTTGGACCTGACCAACTTGGGTCATGGGACCCAATGGGACCGGACCCATTGCCCTGTATCCTGTGCTCAGGCCTTGACCAACCCATGCAAGCTGTCTCTTCGCAACAAATCTCTGAGTAGCAATTACCTAGTAAATGTGGAGCAATTCCCAAATTAGAGATCATCAGTCACTTCTGCCTTTCATTTTGTCCTAGAAGTCAAGCCTTACCTCTTCTACTCTGAGCACAACATAGCAGTCAGATCTGGAATCTCTCCTAAATTCTATTCTATGTACTTCCTCCTGCATCAAGCTCATCAGCAAGATGTTTTGTGGCCTAGGTGGAATTTAAGAATAACCTCAAAAGATCAGCCCACCACAAATATGTTACTCATAAAAGGGGAATCTTTTGGTCATTGAAGTTAATGACAAGAATGTATATTTTTTCCTATGATCTAACATTTAGCTTTAAATCAAACAAAAAGAAATTCTCTTTTTCTTAGCATTTTCTTTTCATATCTGAGAAAGTAATATAACTTGAGTAGAAAAATCAACCCTGGTAGCCCAAAAAATAAAAACCTGTGTCTTTGAGTTAGTGTATCCAACAAATGCATTTTGTTGGACCCACAAATTATTGCCATTCACAGTGTTTTAGTCAGCTTTTCTGCTGCTGTGACTAAAAGACCAGATCAACACAATTATACAGGAGGAAAAGTTTATTTAGAGGCTCATGATTTCTGAGTTCTCAATCCATAGACAGCAGGCTCCATTCCTCAGGACTGAAAGTAAGGCAGGTCTTCATGGGGGAAGAGTGTGGCAGAGGGAAGCAGCTCACATGTTGATCAGAAAGCAGAGAGTCTCCACTCCCCAGATACAAAATATATGCTCCATAGCCACTCCCCCAATAAAGCACTTTCTCCAGCCACATCCCACCTGCCTCCAGTTACTACTCAGCTCACCTCATCAGGGATTAATTCACTGATTATGTTAAGGCTATAACCCAATCATTTCTCCTTTGAACCTTCTTGCATTGTCTTACATGTGAGCTTTGGGGGGATACCCCATCTAAACCACAACACACACAGTTTAAGTGATTGTTTTTAATTAGTGGATAACTTGTAAAAAAACAAGCAATTTCACATGAAATTTTGGAGTGTAGGCTTCTCTTGAAAAGCAGATGACCACAATGGTCTTATTAGGGAATACTTGGTGGGTGTCTCATGGCAGTTGCTACATTACAAGTCCTCTTTGGGTTTGCCGTAGTCTCCAATGTATATATTGTCTTATTCGTAAAGTTATTTCCATTTATAACTATTATTATACCAGTCACAATAAAAGGAATTTTTCACATCAAAAATGCTTTAAAATATTTTCTGTCTACACAAAATATCATACTATTGAAAATGTGTAATATCATTGAGTGAAGTATTTGGGAATCTCTTTACATATCATAGGCTGAAAATAGTATTCTTAGTAATATTAAGCTGGAAGGAAAGCTCTAATTAAGTTTATGTATCATTTATTAAAGCTATTCTCCTTTGTGCTGTGCATTCTTGGCAGCTTTTGTGTTTCTCATTGTCAGTTTCTTCCCTGTAGGTGAGCATTTGGATCAAGAGGCAAGCTTCAACACTTACCACCTCCTCAGGTGTGTTGCATGAGCAATATTGAAATAGTTTTGCATATTCAAAGATATGACTTCTAGCCACCACACACAACTCTCAAGGCATATTATTGAGTTTTGGTGAGGGGGCGCATAATCTCTAAAGTCTGAAAGTCATTCCTACTTTGGTTCTCATTCACTATCTTCAAAGCATAGCCTTTGTCCAACCATAGCAAAAAGCCTCCAGATACAATGACGAAGGGAGTAGGGGAGAAAGATCTGAGTTTAAAACAGCAGCAGCTGCCCAAGAGCAGCATTCACACCAGCAGCAGCACAATCTCAGACTCATTAACCTGGTTCCCCTCTCCGTACTAACAAGACAGGCAGTGCTATCTTCCTGATCTCTATAATTGCACATATGTGGAAACGTTAGGAAATTTTTTAAAACAAATAATGTTCATAATTTTATTTTTACTCTAATGCTAAACTAGTGCAGCAAGCATTCCTGGTGACTTAACCCATATTCATGGCTTCTCTGTGCCAGATATTCACTAAATGTTTTTGACATGTACATATATGGATCTTGTTTATTACAAGTTCAAACTTCTTCTCTGTGGATGGGTTATAAGTAGTTTTGTGGTTGCACTTTAGAAATATGTGCTGATGCATGTGCAATGGATTTGTGCATATGCAATGAATTTGTGATGTAGTCATTGCAAGTAAGTCATGTTGGTTCATGGATTTTAGCCCTTTGCACAATATGGTCATTAAATACCTGATTAAGATGTCAAAGGATCACTTATTTTCTTCTCTGTGTCATACTGGAATTTTACCAATTGTGATGGACGTATTGTAACATTTCACCAGATTGGAGCACAGATATGTCTCACCCTTTTGTTATGAAATTTTTTTTCAAGTGAATAATTGCCCCTCTTCTGGGCTCATCTAGTACCATGTGGAATTCTTTTATGTGCAGCTGTTCTCAAATATAAAATTCAGCACTCATCACATTCATTCTAAATCACAAATTAACACAGAATGAATTTTGCATTATTCTATTCTGAGATCTTTTTACTGTACTGAAATAATAAAAATGTGTCTAATAGTTCTGCCCCTTGGGTCATTCTTTCAGGAACAGTGTCCACTAGTCATTATTCTTGGACCTAACTTGTTCTGGCCGGCTTAAACTGTTACACTATGGTAACATTTAACCTCACAACTGCAAACACAATGGTTTACAAAACAACAAAGCTTCATTGCTTGCTTGTGGTGTAAGTCAATTGTGGGTCATTGCTTATGTCTGTTTCAGTGTTTTTACTCTGGGAACTAAACTCACAGGTTAACCTCTATTTAGAGCATTGCTGGGCTTATGGCAGAAGTTGTATATGTTATTTATTTGCATGTTATTGTTCAAGCAAGCCACATGACCAAACCTAACATCAACAAGGCAAGAAAGTAGAGTAATTCCACAGGAAGAGGCAGAAATATTTGGATACAGTAGTAAATTCAAACCAATCCATTGGTTGGTCACAAAAATTCTCATATTTCCCTTCTGCACCCAAAATATGCCCTCTGTCTTTCCAAAGAAACAATCTAACAGTCTCAAATTCCAGGATTGCATGACACTGTTGTCTGAGTGTATCCTTTTTTGAGCTGGAACTTCACATAGAAAATAACAAGTCACTTCTTTATCCTCCATGTTCTACTATTTATGCAATAGTCAAATGGCAATAGGATAATCATGACACACCATTAAAATATGTTGGAAAAAGAGAAGAATGGAAGGCAGTGATCAATAGATGTCACTGATCACCAAAATTCTGAAATCCCATTGGGATGTATCATAAGGATCCCTAGAAAGCAAGTAACATTCCTCCTTTGGACTCCAGTTTATGCTCTCTGTGACTCTTGGAGTTCCTGGTTCCACCCTCTGGGAGATCCCCCCATTTTGTTTTATCTTCCTTTGCCATAGCTATATAAGAAATTGGATAATATGTTCTACATTATGCACATTTTTGGGGTACAAAATGATGTTATGATTTATTAAAAGTGTTAGATAATTAAATCAAACTAACATATCTACCAACTAATACTTATTTTCTTGTTGTGAGAGGATTTGAAATTCACTCCTATCAATTTTGAAATGTACTATATACTAATAACTATATTCATCACAAGGTGCTATAAATGTGAAAAAAATCTTATTCCTTTCTTTTTGAGATTTTGTACCTTTTCACCATCATCTCACCTTCCCCCTGCCCCTCAGCTCCTGTAACCTCCATTCTACTCTCTGTTTTTATAAGATCAACTTTTTAAAATTCCATATGTACTTGAAAATGGTATTTGTTTCTCTGTGACTGACTTATTTCACTTAGCTTAATATCCTCCAGGTTTGTCCATATTGCCACCAATGATAAGATTTTCTTCTTTTTATGGCTAAAAGGTATTCCATTATATATACCAATGTATGGATAATGTATAGCAATGTGTACCACTATTTTTTTTTAATCCATTAATCAACTGTTGGGACCAAGTTGTTTCCATTTCTTGGATAATGAAAGAGTTACGGTGCACATGGGAGTACAGACAACTCTTTAGTGTATTGATTTTAAATTCTTTGGATCATGTAATAATTCTATTTTTAGTTTTATGAGGAAACTCCATACTGTTTTCCTTAATGGATGTTGTAATTTATATCCCTATCATCAGTGTGAAGCTTCCTTTTTCTCCACATTATCACCATTACTTGTTATCTTTTGCCTTTTTATGAAACTCATTTGATCAGATGTGTGAGGATATCTTGTTGTTATTAATTTGCATTCCCCAAATGATGAACTATTTTGGCCATTTGTATTTCTTCTTTTGAGAAATGTTTAGTTAGATCCCTTGCCTGTTTTAAATTTTCTTTGATTTGTTTTTTGTTGAGTTACTTATATATTTTGAATATTAAGCCCTTATCAGATGTATGGTTTACAAATATTTTCTTCCAATCTGTAGACTGACTCTTTCTACTTTTAATTGTTTCTTTTACTGTTCTAAAAACTTTCCTGTTTGATAAAATTTGATTTTTTAATTTTTACTTTTATTGCCTGCATTTTGGGGATCAAATAAAAACCATCATCAATGATGATGGCTGCATTCCTTGTCAATCTGTAACTAGGGTTTCAAGCAGAGGAAAATCTGTTTCTCTGTGAGGCAGACTTTGCTGCTCATGGATCCCCTGCTATTTACCCCATTTGTCCACCTTGATCACGTGCAGTCTGCCAGCATATCAACTACTTTTTGAGTACAGATCGCTCACAGCCACCACCTATCATCTGCCATTTTCCCATTTGCCTGTGTCTTTCCTGTCCATTGTTGTCTTTCACCTACCCATCACCCACCACCCGAGGTCCACCTGCCGATCATCCACCAGTAGCCTGTAGATTGCCCACAGACTGTCAGCAGATTGTCAACTGCCTGCTGTTGCCTGGAAGTCCAGTTTCACAGTACCTGCAGGTTTGGTTACACGTGGCTGCTATCATTTTGGGACAACAGCCAGGACCTGCAGGACCCCAGCCCCACCGACCATGCCCCACCTCTAGGACCCCCAGCCAGACCAACTGGGCCCACACAGACTAGGTGCCTACACCCTGCGCTTCAGCTCCCATTTGCCAGCACGTTTGGAAGCCAATGCAGCCATCTTGGATTGTCCTGGAAGCAGAAGCTGCCATCTTTAGATCTGACAAATCCTATCCTGAGACACCTTCTAGAGAGTGGAAGCTCATTGTCAGGTACCTCTCATGCATCAGCTTACTGAAGACTGGGAGGTTTGAATAGTATATGACTGTTATAGTGTAGAATTTTTTTTCTCCTTTTTGAAAATTTTTAAGTTTTTATTTCTTTATTTTTCTCACTCTATTTTCCTTTTGTTTACCTGTTTCCTCGGAGACTCTTTCTTGCTTTTCTCATGCTGACAACCAACTTCTTTTGATTCTGCTTTCACTCTTCCTGTGATCTAGAACTTCTTTATACTCTTTTCTTATCCCATTAACAGTTACATCCTACACCCCTCTCCATTCTCTTTGTCCTCCATTAGAAACTGCAGTCCTCATTGCAAATCTACTTATTATACTGTAGATAATAATTGAATTCATCCTCTCTGTTTATGATAACAATATTGTTAACATCTTCATGGTGGCTCTTTGGTTTAGGGCTCCATATTATCTGTATTGGGTGCTGCTATTATTGGTCTCCTCCTTAAAGAAAGGTTTTGGAAACCTGAAGGGTCACTATAAGCCTATAAGGGGGAAATGGCAATAACCCAGATCTGCACTGCTACAGGGGAAGAAATGTGAACAACATGAAAAAACAAGAGAAGAAAGTCTTCCAAACAAACCCAGATTCTATATTAGCAGAATTCATTGACAGCATGGTAGAAGAAATGTCAGAAAAGTTGAGAACATACTTAATTAAAATGATTCACAAAGCAAAGGATGAGATAAGAGAGCAAATGCAGGCAATGGACGATCACTCCAATAAACAGTTAAGAGAGCAACTGCAGGAAGCAAAAGATCATTTCAACTAAGAGATAGAGATTCTTAAAAAATAAACAGAAATCTTTGAAATGAAGGAAACAATAAACCAAATAAAAACCTCAATAGAAAGCATCATCAACAGACTACATCACTTGGAAGATAGAACAATGAAGACAAAATATTTACTCTTGAAAATAAAGTTGACCAAACAGAGAAGATGGTAAGAACTCATGAACAGAACCTCCAGGAACTATGGGATACCATGAAAAAAACAAATTTAAAAATTACTGGGATTGAGGAAGGCACTGAGATACAAACCAAGGCATGAACAACCTGTTCAATGCAATAATATGAGAAAATTTGCCAAACTTGAAATGGAAAATCAACTACAAGAGGCTTACAGAACACCAAATGCACAAAATTACAACAGATCCAAACCAAGGCACATTATAATGAAAATACCTAACATCCAAAATAAAGGTAGCATTTTAAAGACTGTGAGAGAAAAATGTCAGGGAGAAACCAATACAGATATCAGCCCAGACCCTAAAAGCAAGAAGGGCCTGGAACAACATATTTCAAGCTCTGAAAGAACATGGTTGCCAACCAAAAATCTTATATCCAGCAAAACTAAACTTCAGATTTGAAGAGGAAATAAAATCCTTCCATGATAAACAAAAGTTAAAAGAATTTACAAATAGAAAGCCTGCACTATAGAACATTCTCAGCAAAATATTCCATGAGGAAGAAATGAAGATCAACAATGTAAACCAGCATAGGGAGGAACTACCCTAAAGGAAAAGTCAGTCAAAGGAGCAACCAAGTCAAGTTAAAAACCAAAAATAAGCCAAAATGACTGGGAATACAAATCATATCTCAACAATAATCCTGAATATTAATGGCCAAACTCTTCAATCAAAAAGCATAGACTGGGGCTGGGGGTATAGCTCAGTTGGTAGAGTGATTGCCTTGCAAGCACAAGGCCCTGGGTTCAATCCCCAGCACCGCA
>JAJEJO010000321.1:165190-175869 GCA_020662805.1 Glaucomys volans
TGAAAGGATGGGAGAAAACATACTATGCACACAGACTCAATAAAAAAGCTTAAGGGAATGATAAATCAGGAAGACATAACCATCATAAATATTTATGCACTAAGCAATGGTGCATCCTTGTACATCAAACAAATCCTTCTCAATTTCAGGAATCAAATACACCACAACACAATAATTCTGGGTGACTTTAACACACCACAAGCATGAGAAAATGCTTTCTCCTCCAGAGTCCTATCAGTAGAGTATGTTAGCTATCTTTGGATTTTTGCCAGTGGAGAGAGAGAAAATGGTCTTTCATCTGTCGTTTTAATTTGCATTTCTGTTTTTTAATGAGTGGAGTTAACTTGTGGAGTTATCTTGTTGCTTATTAATAGCAAATTTTATTTCCTTTTTCTATGTTTTGAAAGGGTTATGATTTTGTCAATTTACACATTAGGAAGGATAGCTCTTTGTGTTATGACCTGTAATTACCTCCCTTAGTTGTCTCTTTTTTTAAAGTTTGTTTATGATGCTTCTTTCCATAAAAAATTGATTTTTGTGTAACAAAAAGTACTAGTGAAATAATTTATGACTTGGGGATTTTGAGTCTTGAAAGGTTGCATAGTTCTTGCTAACTCCAGATTTGTAAAGAAAAAATTTTCAAGTTTTCTTCTTATTTTGTAAAGGTTATGTTATACTAAAATATCTTTGCTACATATGGAATTTATCAAGATAAATGAGGTAAGGCAGGGATTTTACTTTACATATCCCTATAACATTGTTTGAATATATGTAAACTACTGAATTTGTATGTTGATTTTGTACTTGGTAATCTAATTGAGCTATCTTACTATTTGTAGTAGCCTTTAATAAAATATCTTGAATCTAAAAAAAGCAGATGAAAACAAATGAACATGCAAAAACATGTATAAATATGTCCATAAGCATCACCACTCCTTAAGTGGAAAGGCCCAACTGGCCATCAACTGATAAAAGGATAAAGAAAATGTAACATATTAACGTCATGGAATATCATCTGACAATAAATAAGGATGAAGTGCTGATATGTGATACAACATACATTAACACTGAAAACTAAGAGAAAACTTAATCACCAGAGACCACACGTTATTATTCCATTTGTAGTAAACACTTGGTATACCACAAAGCCACAGTAATAAAAAGTGTTGCTATCAGCCCGTATACCACCATCTTCAGCAAATCTTCAGCATGGTACTAGTGTACTGATGGACATATGACCAATGCAATACAATCAAGAGTTCAGAAATAAACACACATATATGTAGCAAATATGCAGAGACAGAAACTAAATCAATGTCTTTCTAGGGCTCAGTGGTATCAAAGATTGGGAGTGAATGCTAATGGATATGGGTCCCTTTCTGGGGTGATGAGAATGTCAAAGATATACAATGCTACAAGAGATTAATCTGTTGTTTACATTTCTATCCTTTTAATTCTTTCGGGCAAGTAAACAAACATCAACCTTTAATTGAAACAAAAGAGAGAAGTATTGGGAAATATGTGGAGAAATTAGAAACTGCACACTGTTGGTAAAAATGCAAAACAGTGCATTTATTTTGAAAAAACGGAATGGAGATTACTCAAAAAATTAAAAACAGTTACCATAAAATCTAGCAATCTTACTTCTGAGTATTAATTCAAAGAAATTGAATTCAGGATCCTGAAGAGATATTAACATTTCAGTGTTCATTGTAATACCATTCACCATAGCTAAGATATGGAAATAACCCAAATATCCACCATCAGATGACTGGATAAAGATAATGCAGTATATCCATATGATGGAATAGTCTTTAGCCTTAAAAATCAGGGTATTCTGCCATATGCAACATCATGGATGAAACTTGAGTACACCATGCTAAGTGAAATATGTCAGGCACAGGAAAAAACTATACCATATTTCTACTAATATAAAGTATCCAATATGGTCAGATTTGTAAAATCAAAAACTGGAATGCCATTACCAAGGGGTTGAGGGGAACAGGAAATGAGGAGCTCCTAGTGAAGGGCATGAAGTTTCAGTCAAGGCAGATAACAACATTGTAGCTGTAATCAACAATAACATATCATATACTAAAATTTTGTTAGGACAGAATTCATACTAAATCTTCTCACCATTATAAAATTAATTATTATTAAGATTATCTTAAATTCAAGGTTTTAAAAGCTACATATAAGGGAAAGGGAAAATCATAAAAATCATAGAAATCCTGCATAATTTAGTGTTGGTACAAATATTCTTACATATCTCAATAGATCCTAGAAATGTCATTATATGACAATCTAGTAAAACTGTTACGGTTTATAATGTCAGTGTTCTCATTATGTTGAATTCAGTAGAGTTCTGTTAAGAAAGAGAAGGAAATAACAATCTATGACCACTAAGATTGTTTAAAAATAAGTTTCAAAATGTGAAAGAGTAGGCATCAATAATTTTGGAAATAAATGTAAGTAAAACTAATAGTAACAACAGAATATTAGATGTTAGTCTTATGAAGGATACCATAATAAGGGAGGGGTGTGGTTTTGCTATATAAGATGTAAATGATTTGATCCTATAATACTCAAGTATCCTATAAGTTTTAGGCAATTAAAATAGAAAAGCTAATATGAAATATAGAATTATGAAAAATAAATAAAACTACATATGGTTATGATACCATGATTTTCAGGTATATTCTTAGAAACTATTTACTTTCAAGGTGTCAGTAACCTAAAAAGCAGTGAAAGATATTTTCCTGCTTCTCTGACAACTTACAATAAATCCAAAAAAGTAATCCCAACTATCCTTGTAAGAAACAGAATAGTAGAAGTATTGGTGGAATCAGTGAGCCTGGATGGTTTTGAAGGAATCGGCAAAATAAGCATAAATATATTTCAGAAAAAGTGATTGCTACATTTTTTATGAAATAAAATGCAAATCAGGATCTCCATTTAAGTTTAAACCCTGAAAATTCACTTATTTTGTTTAAAAATTACCAAACTCTGTTCTGAGATTTTTCTACAATTCCCTAATTTGTTAATTCTCAGTAGATCACAGAAGACTAAAGTTGAGAAATTTCCATCTTCAGTACAGTCTTTCTATTCAAGAGAAAATAGTATTCCTGAAGAAAACTATGAACTTTAAAGTATGCCACCTGATTACAAAATGTCACAGATGGAGACACAGATGATTTCTGGGGGAATTTATATATAAATACATAATAGAATATATATGTATATAGAATACACACACACATATATATTCAGGTCTCTAGGGAAAAAATACAAGTGGATAATCCCTTTTGATTGTCTCAGCTTAAAGTCTTGAAACATTCCAGGTCTTAAGACAAGGAGGTTTCCTAAGATAAAAAGAGAGCCAAGAGTCCAAAAGTAGTGCATAGGAGAGCACCTACCTCCCCTATTAGAAGAAACTTATAGATATGTGTAGGAACAAAAACAAATCCAGCCAAAATTTTCAATTTCTAGTTTTCAAAAAAAGATTACTTTCCTTTGAGCTAAATCTAAATGAGAAAAGAATTTATCAAAATGTATGGGGTGCAATGAAAACATCAGTTCAGAAAGTTACAGAACTGAATGCATATGTAAGAAGAGTAAAAGAGATCTAAAATAAAAAGTCTGAACTTCCACATTAGGAAAAAAGAAAAGCAAATTAAACTCAAAATAGTCATAAGAAAATAAATAATGAAAAGTAGAATAGAAATCAATGATATAAAAAACAGGAAACCAATAGAGAAAATCAATAAACCAAAACTTAGCTCTTTGAAAAGATTTAAAAAAATCAATAATTCTCTACTCAAGATAACTAAGAGAAAAAGAGAAATAACACAAATTATACCTGAAATGAAAGATTACTGCTAATTCTATCATCATTATGAGAATAAATAAGGATTACTATGAATAACTCTATACCCACAAATTTGATTTCTGATATGAAATGGATCAATTGCTTAAAATACACAATCTTTCAAAACTCACACAAGAAAAAAGAGAAAATCTGGATATTCCAACATATATTTAAGAAATTGAATAATTAATTACCTTCAATTAATTTCATTTTCATGGATAATATGACAAAAGTATCTAGAAGAAGATCTTCCCAACTGTACTGATAAATTCAATTCAATCAAGAACCCAGCAATGTTATTGTGTAGAGATCAGCAAGCTAACTCTAAAAAGTTAATATGCAAAGGCAAAAGACTCTTTTTTTTTTGGTAATATATGCAAAGGCAAAAGACTCAGAATAGCAAATAGAATACTGAAGAACAGCAAAGCTGGAAGACTGACACTACCTGTTATTATTCGGATATGAGGTGTTCCCCCAAAACTTCTGTGTTAATGCAGGAATCTTTGGAGGTGAAATTGTTTCACTGTAAATATTGAAACTTGTTCAGTCCATACCAGTTTGAATGACCTGAGAGGTAACTGGAGGCAGGTGGGACATGGCTGGAGGAGGTGGGTCACCAGCCTTGGAAGAGTTCATCTTCCCTGTTTCCTTTCCCTTCTCTCCTTCCTGCCTGCCATAAAGTGAGGATCTTCCTTCTGCCATGATGTTCTTCCTTATCTTAGGCCCAGAGTGATGGAGTCAGCCCTCCATAGACTGAAACTTTGACAGGATGAATTAAAATAAACTTTCCCTCCTCTAAGTTGTTCTCTTCAGTTATATTGGTCACAGCAACACAAAGTTGACTAAAACATAAACTTGCACTGAGAAGCGGAGACATTACTGTGACTAAACTTACTATGTGGTAAAGGAGACCATTTGCAAGTGGTTTGTGGGAGGTAGTTGAAAAGGTCTAAAAACAAAGGCTGGGGAATGTTTAAATTATTTTAAGTGAAGTTTAATGGGTGATTCTGTTGGGAGCTCAGAAGACCAGAATGCAGATGATAAAGACCAGGCTGATGAAGTTTCAGAAGAAAATGAAGACTCTATTGGGAATTGGACCTGAGGCTACTCATGTTATATTCTGATAAAGGACTTATTGACATTTTGCCCATGTCCTGAAACTTTGCATGGGGCTGATTTTTAAGGTGATAGACAAATTAATCTGATGGAGGAAATTTCAAGGCAGCAGTTTTGAGTCAGTGGCATGAATATTGCTGGTAGTTTTTAGAAAGGTTTAATGTGAGAAACTGGAGCAGAAAACAGTATTAAAGATCTTTTTTTAATGCAGTTTGTCCAAAAAAGTGCATATAAAACTGGGGCCAAGGAATGTGTTCCTTGAAGAGATTACCACCCCAAAGGAGATGCTAAGTACTTTGTACAATATAGTCATTTCTGAAAACTCATACTAGCCATATTTCAAATATTCAGTAACCACATCTGGTAATTGGATACTTTACTAAGTATCAGAGAGACACCATATTTTTATCATTGTGGAAACTTACTTATTTGCTCTGTAATTGTTAATTTACATTGTCAACATGATAGATTCAGAGATGCCAAAGATTTGGATGTGTTAATGAGAATATGTCTAGCAATGATTAGCACATTGGATAGTGAACTGCAGTGGAGACCCTCCCTAAGCATGCACTGAACTATCCAATTGGTTGGAGGTTTGGATGGAATAAATGTTGGAAGAACAAGGAAGCAGTAGCAGATGCAAGCTTGAATCTTTTTGAATGGGTTTTTGATCACTGTTGTGATTGCCTGAGGACATCAGACTCTCAATCCTTGACTACTGCAACGTGGACTCTGCCAGAGATTCTCCAGGGAGGTTCCAGAAGCCTTCAATCTTGGACTGGGGCAGCATATTTGATCTCTCTAGTTCAGAAGCTTCAGCACCTTGCACTTCCCAGATACTGGTTCCTCCAGCTCTCCACCCTGCACACAGCCATCATAGACTATCCAGCTTGTGGTTGTGTAAGCCAATCTAATGAATTTCCCTCTGATAATTATGCCCCCTAATGATTCTGCTCCTCTAGAGAACCATGATTAATAGAGGATCCAAAATATGAAGGTTTTGAACCCTTCATTAAAATTTGACTGAATTTCAATGTTAATAGGACACATATTTAAAAAACTTGATCTTAGTGATTCAAATAGCAATTTATACTTATTTTAAATAGGTTGGGATGGAGATACACACATGTGTACATATGATTTTTTAAAATAGACATAGCACTTTATAACTGTAGGACCACTCAGGTCAAGTGTAAATTGAACTGAAGAGCACTTGTTCATTATCTATGAAAAATATGTATTTGTCTGTTAAAAGTGGTTACTAAATTTCCAATGTACTCTCGTTTGCACTGTTAACCTTGCATTTTAATCATAGCTTTTAAAATCCAAGTAAAGTTAACTTAAAAACCAAATGTTTATAACCTATTTTACCATATGGATAAGTCAAAACAAAGCTATGGTGTGAATGACCATACCAGTGGGGAAAATGAGTCCTCTACAGATTCTCAAAGAATGAACAGCAGACTTGGAAGAACTGTGGATGTACTGGAAATCAATGGATTGTTCTTTAAAAACATCAAGGAAGTATGTGTTTGAAGACATTGTTATCTTTCTGTATGTGGGATATTTTCATGAATATTTCATCCTCTTCCATGATAAACAAAAGCTTAAAGAATTCACAAAGAGAAAGCCTGCCCTACAGAACATTCTCAACAAAATATTTGAAGAGGAAGAAATGAAAAATAACAATCTCGGTCACCATGGGGAGGAACTACCCTAAAGAAAGAGTCAATCAAAGGAGAAACAAAATTAAGCTAAAAACCCTAAAAAAGCTAAATAGGAAATACAAGTCATATCTCAATAATAACCCTGAATGTAAATGGCCTAAACTCATCAATCAAAAGACATAGACTGGCAGACTGCATATAAACCACTTTTAAAGGAATAGAAAAACAGCCCAAAATGAGAGGACATTTTCAACAAATATTCCTTTAATAAGCAATATTTTGATAAAAACAATGGAGCCAGAATGATAATTAAGACATAAACAATACAAGGCATATGCTCAGATATATGGCAGTGTCAGAATTAAGAGATGAAGAATATCAACATTTAACTTCATACATTTTGAATTCTTCTTGGAAAGCAATCTTGAAAAAATGTTTTTAAGAAGCATAAAGACAAAAAAATACAAGGAGGCACAACTGAGGAAAACGGAAAAAAAAAACATGGATCTTGTTAATATTTGAAACTGCTAAAGGAACATTTCTGTGATGCACCATATTACAGGTTCCCTCATCCCTGTTATTAGCATCAACACTGAGGGCTGCCAAGGATCTATCTATGGCAATGCCTATCTCATACTTCACCACTCCTTTCCTGTCCCTTCATATCTCTCTAAAGCCCACTTCCCCATTAGCCTGATCCTACCAAGTCAACACTCCCTGAAGAAGGCAGACTCTCCTAGATCACACTTTTCTTTGCTCAGGGCTCTTATGATATGTTCAATACTCCTTAGGAGTTTTTTTTTTTTTTTTTTTAATATAATGATTGTATTTAGAGCAATGTTAAAATTGTGGACACTCTGGACCAGATCCTACAGGATCACTGGAGTGTGTTTCTCACTTGGTATGGCCATGGTGCTCTGGAGTCTGAGGGAACACTGACATGGCCCATAGTACCTTACTGTTCCTGTTCCCATTTCTATTCCCTACACAAACAGGATATGGGCACAGTGCTCTGTCCTAGGATGCCAGGCAGGTTTTCTCTAGGCTCTCTAAGAGTCAGGAAGGAAGTTTGAACCCTTAATACTGCCTCTGAAGTATCAAGACCAAATTTTTTGTCCTGTGGAAGCTGTTGATTTCCTTTGTGGCAGTAGTAAACAATGACTTCAAAGCATATGCTCATCCATGAACTCTTGGGGTCTTGAGCTATACTTTGTATTCACCATAGTTCCTTTAGTGGGATCCAAGTTTACCATGTGGTTACACTTGTGCTCTCGAGGTTCTGAGCTTACCATATGATGCACCTTTGTGATGGGAGTTGCTGAATGTATCTGTGGGGCACCATAAATGGCCTGCAAATAAAACCAGATTTGGTTGAGCTATTCGACATGGGAATCTGGCTCTCAGGAACTGAGAATTATGAAATATTGTTCCAGATTCCCTGGAGTTTGTTGTTTCCTTGCAGTGGTTCACCACTGGAATTTGCAGGCCCTGGATGTGCCAATGACCCCCTAGAGCAATATGATTTGAATAACTCCACCCCATCCAGTTTCTCACTGAAGAAGCTCCTACCAGTCCCCCTTTCATCTGTAATGCTATAAATAAAGAAAACCTGGGCTCCTCCATGTTGTTAGAGCCAGACCCTTCTGAATGGCTCAAACTGTTGCACCCCCATTTTAAGATAATTCTGTCTCCTGTCTTTGTTGATGATAAATTTTTTAGCTATAAGTTCAAAGCCATCCCATCCATCTGACAGGAACCCTTTCCTTGACCATGTAGGACGTACATTGATAACTCACCATGAATCCACCTTTGTACTTACAGACTTTAACACTCCAGGGCCAGTTTTCATATCTCAGGTCCCATATGTCAAATAAAAGCAAATGTGACATTTTCGTGAGTTGTCAATCTCTCACTAACTGAATTACTCATTTAATTCACAGTTGTGGTCATAAGTCGTTGAGCCCCCAAAACTCTGTGCACCACCCCTCTCACCAATGGGACTCAGTTGGACTGTCTGAGCTGCAGAGCTGAGGTGTCATAATTGTTGATTTCTTTTTACACACCAACCCCTTCTATCTATAGACTCGGCATAGCCATGGACCCTATGGTATCTGCAGATGTGCCCTTTGTGGGTTTTCAAGGAAAAACCATGCGGACCAGCAGGGCAAAGGCCTACAAAAGAAACCAGCACTGAAGATGTTTCAAAAGTAGGCCACTTTCACAGAGAGCAGAGATCTTCTGCCTCCTCAGTGTGTCTTAAGACAGGAGGCCTTGGTTAGACCTGTTTACAGAAAGGAAAACATTGACTCAGCATGTGTCTTATTTTAACACATGCACCGAATTCGATGGGCACCTTGACCCTAGGAGGCACATACAGACTCCCTTCAAGAGAGGAGTACTAGGGGAATGGCAGGACATGGAAGTCTCAAGGATCAGCCAGAGTGGTTGCCCCCACATACAGCTAAGAGGGAGCATCCAATAGGCTCAGAAAAATTATCTCATGAAATCCTAGCAGTCTAGATGAAAAAATAAGTCTTCCACAGGGAAAATGAGGCAGGGAGCAGGTCCTGTATCTCCATGGCAGGAATGTAACTGAGATGGCAAGAAACAATTTCTATACGCAAAAACATGAACCAGAAACTGGTGGAAAAGAAAGCAAAATGTTGGCAAGCAAATTGGTCCACAAACCAATGTGTATCAACATACTTCCTTTTGACCTCATCCTGAGGGAATTTCTAGGTGTGGGGTTACAACCTAAACATAAGGTTTTAGGGATGTGATTTAAACCCACTCACTATTCCTATTTTTCCTATTATTCTCTTTTTAATCCATGGAAGTTGAATTCCGCCATGCCACATTTCTACATCAGTCCACACAGTCAGAATATGTCTTGGGTCCGTCCAAAAAGTGCATTCTCTAGGGACTTTCATATCTATATTCATGATGTACCTTGGCCCATCAATTCTAGGTTGTGTACACCGTTGTGCTTTGGAACATCTTTTGCACTATAAGAATTAGGCAATACCAGTTGCGTAAAATAAGTTGTGAATCGTTCCCTCTTCTTCTATTTCCCAGAACTGACTGTAGAATTGGGGTTAATACTTCTTTAAATGTGTGGTGGAACTCTCCAGCGATATCATCTGGAACCCAAGACCCTTTGGAAAATTTTCAAGTTAAGAACCTAATTTGCCGGATGGTCAATGGGCTACCTGGTGTCCATGTTCTTCTTGTGACACGCTTCCTCACAAATCGGTCGACTTCACCACATGGTAGCGTCTGTGTGTTTCACTTGCTCAGTTGCATAATCCACTTTCTGTTCCTCCCAGTGAATAGCTGAGGCTTCAGACATCACAAGGGCAACAGGTATATTTGGCTCTCAGTGTGCAACTGAGGCCTGCTCTTAATCACGGTGTGAGAGGATGAATATCATATCTGGGTTGCTCCACCATGGCCATGACCTCCTGACAGCTGGGGAACTGCATGGACCAAACATCCGTCGCCACCTGAATGCACTTATGACAAGCAGGGAAGAGAAGACTGTAGGAAGTGGAGGACCAAAGAAGGTCTCAGGGACAAGCAGCATTTGTGGCCCAAAATGGAAAACTAAGCATTGGCCTTAGGGATGGCACTAGTGATTTCAGTGCTACTGGGTGAAAGGGCCTCAGTGTGAAGGGGACGAGCATTCACATATTGAAATAACTAAATGAAACAGCCCTTCCGTGTCCCTCACAGAGGAGGGGTGACACTGCTCCCAGGGGGAAGACAAACATCAACAGGCCACAGGGACAATGCCTGTCCAAAGCCTGGCCCAGACCCGAGCTTCTAAGATAGGATTTCTCCACCACTTGGGACCCAGCCCCTCTGTCCAACTCAGGGAGGGGACTGATGACTGGGAGAAGAATTCCTATTGGCAAAGACCACCAGCTAAATGTGAGCCATGTCTACACTGGTTCCAGGGGAGTCTCCATCCAAACTGGGTCAAGGAGGTGAGTCTCTGCCCACACTAGGACAAAGTGCCTGAGTCCCCA